>SNQJ01S0004670.1:0-19928 GCA_010110895.2 Picea sitchensis | reverse complement strand
CCCCTCGAAGAGGCTTATTATCTGAAATTATCTCTTTTTCAAGGCGTTGAGTACTTTTCCTAAGGTTTTTATATGCTATATTGATGTTTGGTTCTTAACACTACATGTTCTGACCTCCTATGAATTGTTCTGGGGAGGCTGCTCTTCCTTATTGGATCGTTAGGGGTGACTCCATATAAACTCTATATCCTTCTGAGTTGGTATTTGGTGGGGCCTCTTACCTCACCACTGGTGGATCCATCTTCTCCTCCTTATGATATTTTTCATCAATTCCATATATTTGTACCCCCGCCTTTGCATTCTGCAAAGTATCATGGGACCATGTTGGTCTCTTCCTAGTCATTGTAATGATCCTCGGTAGGCCCTTCTAGCTCTATTGAATATTATTGATGATATGAAGAGTGATAAAATGAAATAGATGGATATGTATGGTACTCTATATGAGGTACTTGTATCCTGCAAAAGTTTCCTTCTTTCCAGAAAGTTTTTAATTCTTCTGCTTATCCTTCATTACATGGATGTGTACTGTCATGCACACAACTCTATGTTTGGATAGTCTGCTCCATGTCTCATCTAGAGACCATCTAATTTTTTTCCTTTTGCAACTGTCGTTATAGCTTCCTCTTAGAGCTATCACCTGTGACCTTCCTGGAACAAGAGTAATAACAACCAAGAATATCTCCTAGAGGAGATCAATTTCATCTTGCAAACAAATGCATCATTAATACTAAACAATGAGACTTACTTAATAATCATTGTATCAACAAAATTCAATTGTTACTACACATTTTATAGTAATAGAACTATAAATACTATCATTCCAGTTACAACACTTACTTAAGCTATAACAATATGAAATATCAAACCTGATATGAAAACCTAGAGTCTAGTTGTTGTTGTCCCATTTGAGTTTTATTCTACTTCCCGATCATGTGTTTTGGAAGCACCACTATATAAAATAAATAATCTTCATTCTTTAAATCCTTTTCCTTTTCCTCGGGTGTACACTCTTCTATGTCAATAGCATGTGCATGATGCTTTATGTGTTCATCCTTATGGGGACATTGAGAGGCATAATGTCTCAGCTTCTTATAGTTGTAGCATATGAATTTTGACACATGCTTCTTATAACGTGGTATTTTATCTTTCTTTGGACTGATGTCTCTTATCTATTTCCTTTTCTTCACATGAGAGGAAAGAGATTGGTTTTCATCATCATTTTTCTTCTAAGATTTGGATATTAACCTAGATTCTTCTTGGGAACAATCAGACCATAACTTGTCGAACTTGGGAAGTTTGCCTCTTGCAAAAATTCCTTGAACAAATAGATCCAAAGAAGAAGAAAATACATTGAGTGCAACAGTCAAAATTTCAACGTCTTCCACTACGTCTCCAATCGCTGCTAACTAGTCCTTAATCTATGAGATTCTCATGAAGTAATTTCTTATTGTTTTTTACTTATTCATTGTCACATTAATGAGTTGATGCCTTAGAGTAATCTTTCAGATGGTGTTCTTAATTTCATAAAGTATATTTAGGGAATCAAACATTTCTTTTGGTTTCTTTAGTTATGATACAGTCAGTATCAAATGATCCTTGATTGAGTCTATCAAGATCCTCTTGGCCTTGACCTCATTCTTCCTTAAATTTGCTTTGGCATCTTCTTCTTTTGGTTCTGGAAGCACTTTATTGACATGATCCAATAACTCATTCTATTCTATAATGAGAAGAAATATATTCTTCCAGGATATGAATTTATCTTCTCCATCCAATCTATCCTTAACTCTCATACTAGTTCACATTTTCACTGGTAAAAACCCTAGATCTGAGAAATTTCAATTTTCTGAACTTCATGGAATTGGAACCAGAGTGTTGCAGGGGGTGCGCTATGGTAGGGAAAATTTATATATGGTGAAATTAGTCCCAATGCCTTGGAACTAGTTCTCAACGAGATTGAAAAAGATATTACGGTGCATCGACAAGGTATTATTGCAAACGATCTTTCTTCCAGTGGTTAGACTATTTTGAAGGTAACCAACTATGAAACCATGTTAGATTTTTATTAACTTTGAAGAGAAATTAGTTTTACCAGTATATTTAGATATTGTTTCCACATTATAATTTATATCATGTATTGAAAATAAGAGAAATAGTAAAAAGCACAAGAAGACACAAGAATTTATCTTGAGAAAACCCCAAATGGGGGAAAAACCCATCTGACATTTCTTAGAGAGATTTTGTCCAAATAAGTCCAACCATAAACCAAAAAATAAACACTAGAAAAATGGCTAGCTAAATATACAACCATAAATACCACCCTAGCTGCAACAGCAACACCATACAAGAGTAATGGACCTATACTAAGGGTATCACACAAGAGAGAGTTACCACAAAGAATAACCAAGATCTAAGATGTTGCAGTAGCTCCCTCATCCTTGCCTCAGAACCGTGCCTTCTTATGTAGCTACAAATACGAGTAAGAGAGGGTTAAAATGAGAAAGGAATCACTATATTTATATTGGTATGTCACTGTACTGGGGCCAAATTTTCATATGGAATACTGGGGACGACTTCTCATCTGGGATGATCCATTTTCCACTTTATTAATTTATGTGGGCCAAATTATTACCTGGAGGATTCTATTTTTACTTTAATCTTATTCTTCTGGGCCGACTTCTCTTCTAGGGTATTTCCACATCTATTCAATGGTTCTCTTTCTTCCATAATATTTTTTCTCTTCTAATAAAGGTTGTCTAAGTGGAAAATTACCTCCCGTAGCTACCAAACATCAACAAAATGGACATGAAATTAAATATAGAAAAACAAATTAATTTCATAATTATTGAAACATATTATAGAAAAACATGTTTAGTAATAATACCTTTTATTTGAATCTTTTTTTATTGTAATTTTATGTTATTACAAGCCTGACGGGTCTCATTGACCATGGCTCCAGAAACGCTTCTCCTAGTAAATGTATAACTTGATTCTTAGAGTCACTGGATTGATTTTTGTATTTTAAGTGGAAATGATGTCTATATGTTCTTTCCAATGTATCCCTCAAAGTTCTATAAAACATTTTCCTCCTCTCATTTACTTCAAGCATCACTCCATATGAAATAATGACCATGTCATCATCATCATTTACATCCTTAATAATTTTTTTCCTCTTATGACGAGATTCCATTATGATGCAGGAGCATTGCAAGCAAGCAAAGCGGAGGATAGTTGGATATGCACTAGTGCGCATTTTGAGGATGTTTTGAATTTGAAAGGATGAAGCATTAATGTAATATCTGGACAAAATATTTTTTCTTTTATGGTTTGGGTATTGTAACACAAATCTTGAGCAGTTGGTCTCATCTTTTTGTTGGAGACATTTCATGTAATAAATGTAAAGTAAAGTCAGACTTTAATTCAATTATATAGCTTGATTTGTAGGAGGGAAAAGTCTAGAAATCTCCCTCGTATGAATTGTATTGTATCTTTGTTCTCATTATGTATGAGTAAGTAAGAGTAGAGTTGTAGAGAAAGAGAATAGGAGAGAAGATAAGAACGGAGATTGTAGAAGTTGTATAATTAGTTGTTGCTATAGAACCCATGTACATAAGCAGTTGAGTTAATATAAGAATGCTTTGACTCAATTTCATGGTGTTGTGATAAATATTGTTTGCATCTATCGAATGGTATGTTTACAGTTTGCTTATATACTCTGTTATTCATTTGTTTCAATGTTGTGCATGTGTATGATTTCATGTTGAATGTATGAAGTATGTAAGAGGGAGAGTATGAGTTTCAATTGTTTCTCTTCCTGAGAATTCTTGCAAGGAGTGAAGTGAAGGTCCACAAGGATTGCATTGACAAGTTCTGGGTTTTACCTCAGAAAATATCAGGAGATATCATTTATTCCCATACCAGTAGAAGTGCAAGGATAACACAGAGTTGTGCAAGGCATGCACAGGCAAGTTGAAGTCTTAGACATTTCCAACCAAGTGAGTGGTTGAATATTTGATGTTGCAAGGAGTGCACAGAGTTGTAGATTTCAAATAATCAAATATTATCATGGGAGTCGCAAGGAGTGTGAGCAGAATCCCTTGAAATCCTTGAGTTTGTAGCAAAAACCAAGATCAAGAGGGATAGAGACTTCGGAGCATTCGAAGGAAAAGACAAGTCTGAAGTTACCTCACAGAAATCAAGCTTAGAAGGAGACGCCAAGTAACTTGTCCAGAAGTCTTTGAGAACCTGAACGGATGGTTGAAATTATCAGAGGGAGAACTACCGATTTTCCATGGACCGTTGGATTCAGTGGATCAGCGAGGAAGTTAAGGCTGAGTGTCTTTCAACACCCGCAAGCTCAGGAGGAATATTCGCTATCATATCTGGATCAACGGGATCCGTTGATCTTCTAGTTTTGAATTTAATTATTTCGAGAGTCAGAGTGTGGAGAATCGTGACTTGGAGATCTTGAGTTGCGAAATCCCGATACGCAAGATCCCGACGAAATTTGGACCGTCAGATCGTCGAGAGTTTAGGGTCGTCGATCTGAGGAGAAGAAGTCACAAGTTCAGACTTTGGGAGATGAGATAAGAGTTACATCGTGAATTCACGAGTCATGAAATCCCAACGTGCTCAGAGGTGGACCCCGGTATTTGACCGGAGGTCATATGGTTGAGACATAAGAAAGGAGTTAGTGGACCCATCATCCCTTTTCGGGGTTTTGGGAATTGAAGGAGTCAGGGGAACTCACAACAGAAATCATGAAGTCACAAAATCCTAAAACATCCTTTCGGGTAAGGGTTGTGGTCACATTGGTCGGTCACATGGAGTGGAGGTTCACACCTAGTGCTTGTTCGCACATGCGTAAATTCTAAGAAGGACCTGTGGTTATACGTGTTGGAGATTCTAGCTGGGAATCGAGGAGCCATTTCGGATTAGG
The DNA here is from genome assembly GCA_010110895.2 of Picea sitchensis. NCBI lineage: Eukaryota > Viridiplantae > Streptophyta > Pinopsida > Pinales > Pinaceae > Picea > Picea sitchensis. The sequence continues at coordinate 14,992 of SNQJ01S0004670.1, read as the reverse complement.
GAATAGGAAGATCCAAAGACCGAGAGTTCATGCAGAACCTGTTGAGGTAGGGGTGCTACATCACATTCCCTCACTATCATTCATTGTATAACATTAAAAAAATGTGAAATTGATTGTTTAAAATTTGTTAGTGATTAATGTTAAGAAATTCATTTTCAGTAAAAGTCAAAGAAAAACTTATTGTTGATTACCTTTTGATCCACCTATTTCCTCTCTTTGCAACATTTCCATAAATCTTTTATTCTCTTTTGCACTCAGATTGCAAACAATATTATCATTTTTTTCAATTTTGTGCTCTGCATGACATCCATTAACCAATACACATCATTGATTTAAACTTACAAATATTTCACATTATATATTAACTTTTAATAAAACTTAAAGGAATTTATTTCCTCTCTTCTTGGGATGAGCTACCATCATGGTCACTATAGTAAGATGTTTTCTTTGAAATTCTATCATCCATCTTATATTAAAAAAAAAAAACATGAATCATTAGAAATAGAAATTATGAAATTTGCATGCAATCTATTATTTCAGTGCACTTCAATAAACAGAACACACCGAGGCATCAAGAATATACTCACACCAGTATGTACTAGGTGTCATTCCACATTGATAACTCGTGTGCATATGATACAAAATTAATAATATTTATTTTTTTGACCACTTGGTGCTTTACACAGATATATGTGCCCCATTTCACTTCTCTATATGGTGACCACTGGGGTGATTTTCCTATAAAGGACACACCAGGGTGTTTTTCCTGTACAATGTGGAAATGTTTTTTCAAAAAATCATTGAAAATGACATATTTGATAGGGTTTGGTATCCGATGCAATGAGTGGTACCATTGCAATGAATACCAAATGTCCCATATGCAACTAAATAAACCCTATAAAAATCTATTACTTAAAAAAACAAACCGTAAAAAAAACTCTTTCTTATAATTTAAATAAACCCTATAAAATTCTATTTCCTATAAAAGTAAACCCTATAAAAATATAATGCTTAAAAAAAGAGGGGAAAAAGAAATCTGCGACTGTCAATATCGAAGGTAACTATGAAACCTTTATTTTTTTTTAACATGCATTGAAAATAGTTTGAATGAAATAGGGAAACATTGAAATGATCAGTAGAATGAAATTACATAACTGAAATTTTTTATTTGCAAATTTATATGTGCCCTACGAATCCCTTCCAATTTTGGCTCTTCAAAAAAATCCAGCCACTCCAAAGTATTTTGTGGTAAATCTCTCTACAACAAATCTTCCCTCTAAATTATGCCAAAAAAATGAACTAAAAAATAACATTTTCATTTATAAAGAAATAAGTTTTGAAAAATAATTTTCCATCTCTTTTTTCACTATGTTTTTTCAATTAGTATGTAAAAATACTTATTAAACTATATATTTATAAACTTAAGTTTTTCGTCAAATCGATTCACCTCACCGAATAGTGCGCCCTTGTGTGTATATAGTAAAAACACATTGACACCAATTTTATCGATAAAATAGAAATGCAAACCTCCTTTATTAAAAATTATAGATGTTTTGGTTTGCAGAGGTTCTAACAAATGTGACATTTTGGTTCATTGCATAGTCTGTTGCACCGATGTGTTCTACATATATATACACACTAGTGCGTTATAAAATTCATAAGCGCGCCAATAAATTTTAATATCAAATTCATGCATGTATTGATGATGCTTTTGTCTCAAATGTAGGGGAAAGAAGGTTATAATATCAAATGGCCAAAACTTTAGATTATGTCTCCTTCCATATCGTTGCAAGTTTGTCAACTTCTCCCACACCGATTGAAGTAAGTCTAGATTTTATTTCTAATTCATTTATCTTATTGAATTTATGTCATTTATTCATGTTTAGTTGAATAATTGTTCATTGAATTTTGTGGGATCATAAATTGGGATCGAATTCATATGAATATATTCCACTCGTTAAAAATTGTTGCAATATCTTATTAGGAGAAAGATACCATGGGAAAATGTTTGATGGAAGTGGAATAATGCTTTACCTTGCTAATTGTAACATGTCATCTTCTAGTAACCTGCATTTGATCCAAAAAGGATACAGAGAATCCTAAGGATAACTCAGAATTTGCAGAAGCACCTCAGAAATATAAGAATGGCCTTAGTAGACAGAGAAAGGGAAAATTTTCAAAGTCCTCAAAATTTAGTGAAATTGGTATCATCACAAAGCTCATGTCGTAATCTTTCCAATGACATAAACGACTCGTCAAATAGAGTTATGGATCAAAAGATATCCACGGTCAAAGTTTTGGTCAACCTAGCCCAGTTAGTAGGGATGAGTCAACATCTGTACTGATGATGTCAGCATCAGTACAGATGACATTAGTGTCCATACAGTGTACATGGAAGCATCAGAGGCTACCATGTATCAATCATTTTTGTCCTTTTTCATTCAATCTGTGGACCAATGGAAAAGCGCCACATGGTAGTCTGTACAGCCACATGTCTTTCGTACAGCTGACTAGGAAGAGATGACATCATAGTGACTGTGCATATTGATGGTGTGGGCCAATGAGTGTCCACCACATGGCCTAGTCATGGGATGCTACGTGGCAGTAGGAAAATTCCCAATGNAAATCTGGCGGAATCTCCACGGGTTTGACCGCGGGAGCTCTCCCAACAACTCTCCTTTAATACATCCACCCAACCAATATTCCAAATGAACACTTTGTAAACACTGCCTGACATTTAATTTAAAAATTAGTTTTCTCCAATGCACGAGGGAGGAGGCAAGGCACGCGATGGTACGGTTGGGCATGACTTTCAAGGAAATTTTTTAATGAATTAATTATAGGTTGCAGGAATGGAAACGGAGACAAAAATTCTCATGGGCTTGAAAGTGTCAGACTTGGATCGAGGCATTTTTTTGATTTTTGAGTAATTCGATGCCATGAATTTAGTGGTACTGTTTTTTTCTGATCTGATCAAAGCTTCTACAACTTAACTCCAAAATGAGGTACACTTATGTATTTTGAAAAATTATTTTGTTGAGTTAATAAAAAGGCCTACCGATTTGAGAGCAGGACCCAGAAACACAGTACACCAGGGACAAACTCTGTTATCAAATTTTTGTGTTTAGATTTGATGCTTATGTCTCTCTATCATTGAGTTTTCCTTCTTTATGATGCATTTCTGTTTATGCTCATTTAATACAATTCTTTAATAAGTCACATCGATGAAAATATCCTGGATCATGTTGGTATCAAAGAAGTCATATTTGAATTGAATTGTTGAGTGTGAATTCTTACTAGGGCCAAGCATAAACAGGGTGAAGGAGCACTTAATACTTTCAAACCAGAGATTGGTCATGCATCCCGACGGAAGAAAATGGATGAAGAGGACAAGCGTGATGAATAGGAGAAAAAATTTCACATGATATTCTATTGCATGTCAGATATGGTCGAGAAAATGTATGGAGATTACTAGAAGAGAATGGCAAAGAAAGGGAAGAAAAAGGAAGCACCAGCGGATGAAAATTCTTTAGTGAATCAAGGGGCTGGAGGAGACCCTCCTAATCCTTCATATTCACCATCGAGTTCTATCTCTTCTTACTCTAATCATTCTCATTGTTCTCATCATTCTAGCCATAAAGCTTCTTTTAAAAGACCATTATTAAAATTGATGTAAAATTTTCTTTACCTATGTTTAATGGAGATGTTAATCCCGAAAAGCTAGATAATTGGATCTGACAGGTTGAAGTATATTGTCATGTTGAAGTAGATTGATGAAGAGGAAGTTAAAGTGAAATTGGCCTCTCTTCGGTTGGAATGCACTGCTCTCGTATGGTGGGAGAGAAAAATTTGGGACAAAAGTAAGTGCGGTAATATTCTTTCCTCATGGTCAGAATTTAAATCAGAAATAATGAAGCAATTTTACCCATTGGGTTATTTACATAAACCAATGATGGAATGGAAAAATTTAAGACAAAGTAAAGGTCAAATAGTACAAACTTTCACAGAAGAATTTAGGAAGAAATCTCTTGCATTAAACATTCCTTTAGATTCTTATGAAACTTCAATGAAGTATATTGGTGCACTTCACAATTATATTCATCATACTCTACTATTGTTTAACCCCACCAGTCTTGATGAAGTTTGTGTGAAAGCCACTCACCTTGAGAATAGGGGAAATCATGTTCAAGAAGATCCCACGTAGAAACCTTCCAAATTCCCACATTAGAAAATCAAAGGAAAGTTTCAAAGGAAGGACAAAATGACCACCACTGTAAAGAGGGAAGAAGGAAATCCATCTTGCACTCATTGTAAGAAGAATGGTCACGATGATGAACACTGTTGGAAATTACATCCAGAGAAAAGACTGAAACAATTCGGTGGAAAGGGGAAGACAAAGACCATTGCTACAGTGAAACAAGATCTTGGTTTCGATTCAAGAGATGAGGAAAAGATCACAATGGTTCGAGTACAAGGTAAAGGTTCCCTTCATGCTAGTTCAAATTCCAATAAGGAATCTCATGATGTTGAAAGAAAGATGAATGAATTATTTCACATAAGCGTTGTATCTAAGCACACTAAGATAGATACATTATTTGATTCAGGTTCCCAAGTAAACTTGGTATCTAAAGCACTTGTCAAAAAGATGAGTCTTGAAACTAAACCACATCCAAAACCTTATCCCTTTGGTTGGGTATGTTATAAAGAAAAACTTAATATCACCAAGTAGTGTAGGATCAGATTTGATATTGCTTCAAAGTTGATTGATGAAGTGGATTTGGATGGTGTATCACTTGATATATGTTGCATAGTGCTAGGGAGTCTTTATCTTTATGATATAAAAGTAGTCTTCTTTCATCATGAGAACAAATATCACCTTACTAAAGGAGGAGTGGAATACATTGTTAGAGCCCACAACATGAGGGTAAACACAACACTTGTTAGTGCAAGACAATTGAAGAGACTCATAAACACTAATAAGAGATATGTACTCATGGTCGTAAGGGAAACGGATGTCGGAACATATGACGCCTTCCAAGCATGTGATCCTTCTCACAAGAAAGAAGTAATTGATATTGTTTCTAAGTATGATGAAATTTTTCAGGAACCAGACAGATTACCTCCTAAAAGGGAAATCCAACATGAAATACATCTTCGGCAAGATTCTCCTCTTCCTAATGTGATCATGTACATGATCTCATTTGTAGAGATGACAGAGATCAAAAAGCAGGTACAAGACTTATTGAATCAAGGGGTCATCAAACCAAGTTAATATCCTTGTGGTTCTCTGATTATGATGGTGCCAAAGAAGGATGGCACATGGTGAATGTGTGTCTATTATCGAGCCTTAAGAAAAATCACGGTGAAAAATCGATAGCCTCTTCCTTGTATAGATTATTTACTTGATCAATTATAGAATGTTGTTTATTTCACTAAGTTGGATTTTCATAGTGGATACCATCATATCAGGGTTGCAGAACAGGATGCATGGAAAAATTACTTTAAAACCAAAAAGGGATTGTTTGAGTGGTTAGTTATACCGTTTAGGCTTTGTAATGCTCCGACAACCTTTATGCATGTGATGAATGATGTATTCAGGCCATTTCTAGATGATTTTGTAATTATATATTTAAGCGACATTCTTATATTTAGTGGGACTTGGGATGAACATGTAAGTCATGTAAAGAAAGTATTGGATACTTTTCAAAGGGAAAAGTTTTATGTAAAATTGTCCAAATGTGAATTTGGAAAGGCTGCACTAGTGTACTTAGGTCATATTGTAGGAGGAGGACAATTGAAAATTGATCCTTCCAAAATTGATGTAATTGTAAATTGGCCTGAGCCCAAAAATGTAGCCAAAATGAGAATATTCTTGGGTGTAGTACAGTACTGGAGGAGATTCATTTCAAACTTCTCATTTATTGCATCTCTTTTTCATGCGATTAAAATTATTAAGATATTTCTCAATTTCTAAAGATTCACAAAGAACACGAAATGAGTAATGAGGGGTTGAGGCTAACAATTTTGTTTGGTAAAAAACAATTAGGTGCTTGGATTTAAGAGACTACTTGGCAATAGCTAACGTGGTGATACGATTGTGGGTAGTGTCAGATATATTCTCTTTTATATAGGATTTAAAGGATTTGCTATTTTGACTTATGTATGATTTTCCACAAGAGAAAGAAATTTGATAAACTCTTGGGCTAAGCATTGGGTCATTTTTGTCCTTAACAGTTATAAATAATTTGTTGAGGGTTTTGTAGGGTTTTAAAAGGGTTTTGATATTCTTCTTAAATAAAAAAATTGAAAATATGATCAGTGGTGCCTTGGATATAAGGTAGGGAGATGAGGGATAGGGGTGGGGAAGAGGAGGAATTTTTTTATTTGTGATTGTAGGTCGAGAAGAAGGCTTTGTTGATTTGATAAAGAGAGTATTCATTGGACATTAGGGTTTTTGTTAGGTGGGATTTTTCCTTATCTAGGAATTAAGAAGTGGAGTTTTGGATGGCCCTAGTAATAAGATTTTTTAGCACTATGGATTTTTGGGTTGGATGATGATGGAAATCCACATGGAGGTATCTATTACTATGAGTCCATTTCATGTAAACATGGTGGTTGGGCTAGATGATGATGTAAATCCACATGGAGGTATCTATTATTATGAGTCCATTTCATGTAAACATGATGGGTAAGGGAGTCATCAGGAAGACGAGAGATAAGAACATATAAGAAAGGGAGGGAGTTGTCCTTTTCAATTTTCATTGTGAATTGAATGTGGGGGGGAATGTTATTAAGATGGTTAAAGAAAGATATCAGATAAGGACATGACATTTAATATCTAATTTCAATACCCTTCTTTTAATACCTTTTTATATCATTTTTAGACCTAACGACCTAACATCCTTATTCATTAGTTTATTTATTATATTTGTCCCCTCAATGGTCATCTCCTTTTCTTTAAATACTACGCCTCGACACTCTTTTCAAACATCTTAGAGATTCAATTGTCCCTGATGATGGGTGGAGTGTCCACTCAAAACGTTGGACATTTCAAAACTTTTGACACGGTGTCTTCCAGAAAGCTCAAGCTCAAACATTATGATTAACTGTGAAAATATACACACTTGGATATGTATATTGATTGCTTTATATTTGACTTGATATTTATATATGACATGTTTATTGTAGATTTTGTTGAGATGTATGTTTGACATGTATATTCATATGTATATTGCTCATGTATATTATGTTTTTCATATAATGTTGTGGTTGTTGTTGTTTGATTTATAAAATTTATTATGAGTATGCTAATGACAAACATTATTAATGATTTCTTTGTTTTCAATTTAAATTTGAGATGTATCACTCATTCAAAATTTATAGCTGTCATATAATGTTTAACTATACTTTTATGAAATCATTTAGTTTGGATTGTGATTGCAAAAAGTTATAACCATTAATTTCACATAATGTTTAATTGTTCTTCAAGGTGAATTGTTTGTTGTCCAACAAGATACAATATGTTTATTAAACATGTTTAGAAAAAAAAAAATACTTAAATATGATGAGTGAAATGATTGTGATTTGAATATTTATTTATTTTTCATATATTATAATAACATTATAACATAATTATTCACTAGTAATAATGTTATTTTTTTAATTTTTATTATTCAAAGATTACAAGACAAAGTTATAATATAATTGTTTACTAAAATCACAATTATAATAGGGGCGGCAGGCGCGGGGGGGAGTCATCTATCACTCTGAAGGAAATAAGAATATTGATTTTTCATGGGGCCAGGTCACACTACAAATAATCAAATAGAGGCCCTTGTAGTATATATGGGACTCCATCTCATTCTAGGAGATAATTAAGCTATAATAGTTGGCATTGGTGATTCTGATTTAATTGTCAAAGGGATTAAAAAAATAATTAAAAAGGCTCATCCAAACCTTATGCAGATCAACCACAGAGTTAGGATGATGGAGCAAAAAATTAAATACGTAGGCTATCTCCAAATTTATAGAACCCATAATGGGAAAGAGGACACTTTGGCCAAGGAAGAAAATAAATTTGAACAAAGCACCCTTAGAATGAATGAGGAAGATTCTTAAATTTATTTACCTTAATCTATTTATGTTCCTTTGTAAAATATCAAAATACCTCAAGCAGAATTATTAGTACAAGAACATTAATTTTGAATTGAAAGGAGTGCGAGGGGATGTGACTCCACCTCCCTTCAACCCAGGAGTTTGTATCGTCACTAAGACTCATGACGCACTAAGAAGACCTACCGTACCAAAGACATGAAGAAACACCTTCACATCACACATGTTATCTCCTCTCCATCTAATGTTTTTTAAACCAACCTCATGTGAATTGATGGATCCATGTCGAAACTTGCCCTCAGTTAAGGTTCTTATGCAAAAAGCCACCCCCCTCATCTTTGTAAAAGTCACCATCTATAAAGGAACTACAACACAATCTCTATCATAGGCATTGAAGATGTTATTCACCTAATAATTTCATTATATGGTGTATTCCTTTCTATGTAGGGATTCGACGTCAAAATTTCTTTAGGAATTAACTTTGGGTGGCAATGGGGCTTTAAATGGATTCTAGAAGTATTGGCAACAAAGACTTAGAATCAAATTCTTAGTCTTGTATTGGCATTCCCAGTTTTGGAAGCATCCACTCTGCAAATTTTTTTTCCTAATTATGTGGTGGCAGAGAAATGTTCCCTAGAATTGCACCAAATATAAATTGGAGAGGATGCAGGAGAAATTACAATCACAAAAAATAGAAATGGAGACTCTGATAAATTCAAATGCTCAACTAGACCACCAATTGCTAGAACATGAGGCCAACAAAGATGAGGAATTAGCTTTGGTTATCCGTGTAGTTAATCAACATTTAGCCTAGCTCTATTCTCTTCATCGCCATGTACAGAGTCATCCCCATAAATATCTCGTCCAAAAGAGGCCCCTTCCATCAAAAGGATCAATTGTGTCTTGTGAATTTATTCAACCCACTCTGCATCATCCTATGTGTGACGCTCTGGAAGCTACTCCTAGAGAGGTGGACACCAAATCTCAAACTCAATTAGGATATGTTATCACATAAAGCTTTCAAAATGTCACAGGGCATCCAAGTACTTGTTCACGCAGGCCGCAACCATGGACACCAAGCACATATATCATAATAGTCCATTTCGGGCTTGAAATGCAAGCAACGGGTAGTTTTAATATTTTAGTGCCAAAGTCTCGAAGAAAATCTGGACCATCCATCAATGGGGACACGCGAAAGAAATCCATGAACTTCCAGGGAAATAAGAGTTTGATTTTTGAGTTTCCCTAAGTCCGGAGACCCGAAATAATCTCAGTCGTTGATCTGCAAGAGCCATGCATCATTAGCTCCCTACCTCCAGTAAAAATCATTGTAGGCAGAGGAGGTTTGAGATTTGATTTCTCCAGAGTCTGGAGACCCAAAGGGATCTCGACCGTTGATATATGGAAGCCATGCATCATTAGATCCTTATCTTTGAATCATTTTATTGGAGGAAAATGAAGTTTGAAAATTGAAAACCCCAAAGCTCGAATCGCAAAGAAAATCATGATCGTTGGTTTGAAAAGGGGTTGATCTGATCCATCGGTTTGAAAGTGCCATAACTGAACCATTGATCAAAGGGCCTCATCCTAGATCGCAATATCAATGTCCATGCTCCATTGCGGGGTCGGAAGGTGCTCGGGCGATAATTTTCTTAAGAGGTCCCGCAATTGAAACCATGGTAAGTCAAAAGTTATACGTGGTGAAAGGTGATGGATTGCAAGACCAAAAGCGGTCTCAATCCAAACCTCTTTTCAAGGCCCCACAATCACGTTCTCATATATATTTTGAGAGCAATGTGTTGTCGTCCCCTGAGGATTACGTCTCTTTGAGTCCCTGAGGAAAAGAAGTTAATGGAAGGTAGAGCTGGTGGTTGAAACCTCAGCTCACTCCATAAATGGAAGGCATGGGAGGTCTGGCCATGGAAACTAAAATTTCATCCCAAGGTACCCCTATGGATAGATTTTCCTGTAGACCCATGATGATATGAGTTCATTTCTAATAGAAGGATTCACACGCAGTCTGATAGAAGGCTTCTCAGACATAAAGCTTTGAATCAAATGGTCATATCACACTCCTGGAAGTGGTGAACAGAGCCGATATAAAATAGATCAGTTTAGATTTTGAACAAAGGGGGGTGTTCTTCATAGGCTGGAGAGATGAGTGAGTTTCAAGAGTAGGGCTCTGTAATGTTTCAGTTTGTATGCCTATGGGCTTGGATTGTAAATATATGTTATTGAATATTCCTTTGAATCATTTTTATCAGACCGTCTTCTTAGTTTATATGTTTTTTTATGATTTCCTTCTTGTTTGAATTTAGTATCTGTGATTCATGGATTCTTGAGGTGATGGAAGATCTACTGCTATTTTTCCCATGTTCATCCTTCATCACTCAGACCCTTCTATTTTCCTTATTATCTGAATGTAATCTCTCTGATTTATGGATTCTTGAGGTGATGGAGGATCTATTGCTATCATGCCTATCTTTCATGGTTCGTCATATATTATCTATTTTTCTTATTGCCTGGATGTAGGATCTATCTGATCTATGGACTCCTAAGGAGGTAGAGGATCTACTATCATCTTGACCATTTTTCATGGTTCATCACTCAGACATTTTATGTCTTCTTCTCCTCACCACCACTTAAATCATTTTTTCTGATAGGCAATTTAAATGCCTTCCTTATTCATGATACTTATGACTCCATAGACCAATGGTCCCGAACTGATATACAGTTACTTATGTTATATTTTCCTCTCTATATAGTCTCATTGATCTCACCCACTCACACCATTTTAATCCTTTTACTTTATTTTGATGGGTACTAGTCTTATCCTCTTGCAGTCAGAGTGTGACTCTCGGTGCTAACATTCATGGCATCGTTGTCGAGGACAGATTTGAGAAGATTGAAGAGCACCCTGGGAAGAATGACATAGATCGAACTCTTGATGGTAGACAAGAGAGGGATACAAAAATTGACTGTAATCATCTACCTGGCGACTCCACAAAAGAGACTCCACTGGGGAGGATCCTATTGACAGAAAGATGAAGGGAATGAATAGGTATCATCTTATTAGATTTCTTCATGAACTTTTGTTGTTCATTATCAGCTGATTTTTGTTTTTCCCTTCACATATAAAGAGGATCATATTTTTCTTTATTTATTCGGTTGATCACCATCCTTCCTTTATATATCCATCCTTGGAAGAAGCAGACCTTCTTTATGCCTGTGTTGTATATGTTGTTTATATATCCTCAGCTCAGCCTACTCATAAATATGAGCTTCATATTGAAACCCCTCTTGAACTCAATCACCCTTTCAACCCTGGGGAGGTTGAAAATGATCCATAGCCTCCTCAAATCGCATCACATCTTGATGTTACTGTTGATCCTTTCCATCAGTGTGTTAAGCCTCATATTCATCCCACTAGTTTTGAAACTAGAATCAGAGACAAGTTGTTTAAACCTTTAAAGATTCCATATCATCTTCATCCTTATCCTCTTGATTTCTTTAAGTACTTTCCTCATTTTTCTGGAGAGGATCATGTTACAGCTGAGAGACATGTGGAGGCTTTCAAGAATTTTATTGATCAGTTTGAGATAGTTCATGAGGCTGTTACCATGAGGTTGTTTTCCAAATCCTTGTTAGGAGATGTTGTTGTATGGTTTAAGGGTTTGGGAGCTGACTCCATTGGTTCTTGGGTTGAGCTATACAATGATTTTTTAAATTGGTGGGGTGAGATCAAGTCCCTTGATCAATACTAGGATGATTTTAATTCCTTGAGGAGAGGGGAAGAGGAAGCCTTGGTTGTCTTCAAAAGGAGGTTTTACAGTGTTTATTATAGTATGTATGTAGAGATCAGACCCATAGAGACTGTTTCCATGGTTTATTATGTCATGGCTCAGCATTCAAATCTTTTCCTTCTCCCGAGAGAAAGGAAATATACATCTTTATCATAGTTATCCATGGATGCTTAGGAATTAGAGGAGAACCTCTGTGCTTGTGGAAGGATTCAAAGTTAGTATCATCTCAACTCTGAACGTAAGGAAGTTTTTACCTATTGTCCGTATGAAGAAAATACTGTGGATAATTTTGTCTTCCACACAAGTATCCATGAGCAGCCCTGTCTTGATGAAAATCATGTGTATGAACAGCTAGAAGTAGCAATTACTACTATTCCTGAAATGGATATTTTTAATAGTTATATTCTTTGATGAAATTATTGTTTTAAAGGTTGATCATAGACATGAAATGAAGCCCATTTTTTATGGATACTCTAGTGATGATGAGCAACAAGATTATCTTATATTTTATCACTATGAAGACAATAAGGATGATGCACAATTTGACCTTGTCACAAAAGACACAACTCGAGAGTTTGACCAGGAGAAGCCCTTAGTTGTGGCATGTGAAGAGATCATTTATACAAATCCAGAAGTAAATCAACAATCATCAGTGGATCAACAACCTCCTACGTCCAACCTCCTTCTACTTGTACCTACAGTTCACAACAAGCAACTTTTTGACCCACAGATGCTTGTGGTTATCATTCAATAAAGTATTCCTATAGAGGACATCATTCCATTTGTCGGAAGCTTTGAAATAGTAAATCTAACCTTTCATAAGTTAATCATGCATTTCCTTCAGTTAATCATAAGAATGAAATTAGTTAGATGTCAATATTTCCTTGTATTTTATGGATCATTTGCAGTGAAGCGAAGGTTTCAGTTATCAAACAGTTTGAATGGCTATGGTGGAAGTTTGATTTCACCTAGCATTTTGTAAAAGTCAGTTAACTTAGGTTTTGTACATAAATAAGCTCCCTTAAGAGAAGGTGTTTTTTCTTTAATTTTTAGAATAGTGTATGTGTCGGCATGTTTTCTTCAGTATGATGTTTCATAGCTCGACTCCATAGACCAATAGCTAAGGCACTGGAACTGTGCGTTCTTAGTAGCTTGCGGGGAACATACCATTCCCCGTGGAGCCAAATGTTATCACATAAAGAAATCAAAAGGTCACAGGGCATCCAAATACTTTTTCATGTAGGATGCATTCATGAACACCAAGCACAACTTTCATAACAGTCCATTTTAGGCTTGAAATGCAAGCAGCAGGCAGTTTTAATCTTTCAGTGTCGAAGCCCCGAAGCAAATCTAGACCATCCATCATTGGGGACACGTGACAGAAATCCATGAACTTCGAGGGAAAGATGATTTTTGGTTTTGATTTTCTCGAAGTCAAGAGACACGAAATAATCTCAGTCGTTGATCTGCAAAAGCCAAGCATCATCAGATCCCTAGCTCTGGGTAAAAGTACCGAAGGCAGAGGAGGTTTGAGATTTTATTTCTCCAGAGTATGGAGACCCAAAGGGATATCGACCGTTGATATATGGAAGCCATGCATCATCAAATCCTTCGCTCTAAATGATTTTCTTGGAGGAAAATGAAGTTTGAAAATTGAAAACCCTGAAGCCCGAATCGCGAAGCAAATTAGGATCGTTGGTTTGAAAAGGGGTTGATCTAATCCATCGATTTGAAAGTGCCATAGATAATCCATTGATCAAAGGGCCTCATCTTAGATCACAATATCAGTGGCCATGCTTCATTGCAGGGTCGAAAGGTGCTCGAGCAATAATTTTCTTGTGCGGTCCCACAATTGAAACCATGGTAAGTCAAAAGTGAAATGTTGCGAAAGGTGATGGATTGCGGGCCCAAAAGGGGTCTGAATCTAAACCTCTTTTGACGGCCCCACAATCACATGCTCATATAGCATTCGAGAGAAACGCGTGGCCATCCCCTGAGCATTAAGTCTCGTTGAGTCCCCAAGGAAAAGCAGTTAATGGAAGGTAGAGCTAGTGGTTGAAAGCTCGACTCACTCCATAAATGGAAGGCATGGGATGTCTGGTCATGGATACTAACCTTTCAGCCCGAGGTATCCCTATGGATGGATTTTCCTGCAAACCCATGCTAATCTGAGTTCGCGTCTGACAGAAGGATGCACTCACAGTCTGACAAAAGTCTTCTCAGACGTAAAGATTTGAATGGAATGTCCAAATCACACTCCTGGAAGTGGTGAACAGAGCCGATATAAACAGATCAGTTTAGATTTTGAACGAAGGGGGGTGTTCTTCATAGGCTAGAGAGTTGAGTGAGTTTCAGGGGCAGGGCTCTAGAATTTTCAGTTTGTATGCCTAAGCGCTTGGATTGTAAATATATGTTATTGAATATTCCTTTGAATTGTTTTTATCAGGCCATCTTCTTAGTTTATACGTTGTTTCATGCTTTCCTTCCTGTCTAAATGTAGTATCTTTGATTCATGGATTCCTAAGGCGATGGAGGATTTGTTGATATCTTACCCATGTCCATCATTTATCACTCAGACCCTTCTATTTTCCTTATTATTTGAATGTAATCTCTCTGATTTATGGATTCCTGAGGTGATGGAGGATCTATTGCTATAATGCCTATCCTTCATGGTTCGTCAGATATTCTCTATTTTTCTTATTGTCTAGATGTAGGATCTCTCTGATCTATGGATTTCAGAGGCGGTAGAGGATCTGCTATCATCTTGCCCATTTTTCATGGTTCAACACTCAGACATATTTTGTCTTCTTCTCCCCACCACCACTTAAATCCCTTTGTCTGATAGGCAGTTTAAATGACTTCCTTATTCACAATACTTATGAATCCATAGCCCAATGGTCCCAAACCGATCTACAGTTACTTATGTTATATTTTCCTCTGTCTACAGTCTCACTGATCTCACCCACTCACACCATTTTAATCCTTTTACTTTATTTTGATGGGTACTGGGATTATCCTCTTGCAGTCGAAGGGTGACTCTCAGTGCTAACAGGATAGATATATGTAGTGTAAAATTT
>SNQJ01S0004669.1:195924-212455 GCA_010110895.2 Picea sitchensis | reverse complement strand
AACCAAAGACATGAAATATGGTACTACACATATTATAATATATTATCAAGGAAAAAACAAGCTACATGAAATTTGGACATTTGAACAAAAATTTACAAGTTAAATGAGTACATCAATAAAAAATAGCATACTAACCTTGCAAGCTCAAAATCCAAGCTATGTAGATCGAGAATTGGATTTGTTCAACCGGTGGGTGATGGAAAAAATAAACAGCTAAAACAAAATCCAAGAACAATGTCGCAACTATAGAAATTGTGTCGCAAAGTCTCTTAAAGTCACATATATATAGATCAAATAGTCAACTAGCCATTAACACTGACCAATGAGATAGGCAAAATTTTCATCGATATTGCCACGAAAGTTTGTCGATATTTCCATGAAAATCCAGACTAGGTTAAAATAAGATTTTCGTGGATATTGCGACGAAATTTCGTTGCAATATCGACGAAAATCCTGCCTTGTTTAAAAAAATAAAATATGAAACTAGTAGTGCCAATACACAGTTGGATCATGATGTTTGGTTGGTCAAATCAGGTGCATCCTTTCATATGACACCTCACATAGAATGGTTATTTGAATATGAAATATATGAAGAGGGATATGTATTCTTTGGGGATGACTCGATAACCAAAATTGTCAAACGAGGAAGAGTATGAATAATACTGCAAGATGGAAGGAGCAGGACCAACTAGGTGTGCTACATATTCTGGGTTTGGAAAGAAATTTGATATATTTCAGTAAAATGAGTGATGCAAGAATTCACACTTTATTTTAGAAGGATACATGCAAAGTGGTTAGGGGAGTGATGGTATTAATCAAATAAGTTCGGATTTGAACCCTATACAATTTTTTAGGGAATGTTGACTCAACTAGACATAAACTGACTCAATTTATCTTCATCAAGTCGACCTGGCCATGTTATGGCACTAAAGGATGGGACACATTGGTGAAAAAGGATTTCGATCTATGCACAACAAAGGTATGGTCGAAGGTTTTCTTGATTGTAATTTGGAAGTCAACTTTTGTGAACACTGTATATTGGAAAATAAAAATGGGTTAGATTCCCATCTAGAGAAACAATAACAAAAGGGATTCTGGAATTGATACATAGTGACGTATTTGGGCATGTACTAGTCCCTTCACTTGGTGGATTCATGTATTATGTTTCTTTCATAGATGATTTTTCCAAGAAGACGTGGATATATTTCTCGAGGAAGAAATCAAATATTTTTTAGAAATTCAAAGAGTTTAAGTCTCTTGTGGAAAACCAGACAAATAAGAAGATCAGGGTGTTGATAATTGACAATGGAGGTGAATTCTATGGAAATGATTGTGAGAAGTTATACAAGTAGTGTGGCATATCACGCCAAAATACCACACCATATACCCCATAATGAAATGGGATTGTTGAAAGAATGAATAATACATTGATGGATAAGGTAAGGATCATGCTCATTGGTGTCAAGCTCGCAAAATAATTATGAGAATAGGCAGTCGACACGGAAAAATATTTGGTAAATAAGTCTCTTTCATCATCGCTAGTTGACTCGACTCCACATGAGGTATGGTTTAGTAAGAATCCTTTTTGTTCACATCTTAAAGTATTTTACAATGATGCATTTGTGCATGTTCCAAAGGCAAAGTGGAACACATTGGATAATAAGTTAGTCAAGTGTATTTTCATTGAATATAATGATGGAGTAAAATGATATAAACTATGGGATTTGTTGTTAATAAATACAGTGTATATTTGAGATGTGGTCTACAGGGAAGTCAGATGAACTTCCAAGTTTTAAGAGGTTCAAATGGAGAAAGAACTAGAGAATATGGTGTTTGAATTGAGGAACGATGAACGTGATTGAAATGAGTCAATTGAATCAGATGAAGAGGTGGAACAGTCGAATCCGGTTGTAAGGATATTTGAACGAGTAAGAAAACTAGCTAAAAGGTATAATCTGCCTTATTTTTGTTATGCATTTGTGTTATATTCCACTGATGAGGAGTACAAATCGATTAGGGAGGCATTCAAATCGATAGAGGGTAAACTCTAGAAGGATTCCATGGTTGAAGAGATGGAATCCTTGCACATGAATGAGATATGGGATTTGGTCTCGCTACCTAATAAAAGGAAACCCATCTGTAACAATTGGGTGTTCAAGAAAAAATTGAACACAACAAGTCAAGTTGAGAAATTCAAAGCTCGATTGGTAATGAAAGGATATTCCCAAGTCGAGGGAGTTGACTTCGGTGATATTTTTTCCCCTATTGCAAAATTAACTTCCATTAGAGTACTAATTTCTATGGATACAACACTTGACCTTGAAATAGAGAAAAAGGATGTGAAGACAACATTCCTACATGGGGACCTGGAAGAATAAATCTACATGAAACAACTTGAAGGATTTGCAGTAAAGGGAAAGAAAGAGCTAGTGTGCAAGTTGAAAAGATCCCTTTATGGTCTAAATAAATCTCCAAGGATGTGGTATCAAAAGTTTGACAGATACATTCTTAGTTTGGTATTTGTGAGAAGCAAGGTTGATCACTATGCATGGATGATTTTAGGGGATAAATTTCGCTCATGGGCTAATTTTCCATGGTTTTTCCAAAAACGAGATTCGCTATTTTAAAAATGATTCGCCCAAATTCTATAGGATAAATTTATTTTACCTTAAAAATTGCCAAAATTTTATAAAAACTATATTAAATTCTTAGAAATTTGAATATTTTTACAAAAATATCGCCAAACATTTATAGTTGGCATATGAAGGATAAGTAATATTCGCCAAGGTTTCTACAATTTAAAATAAATTTCCATCCTTAAAATCATCCCTGTCACTATGTATATTCCAAGAAAGAAGGAAGTTGTTTCATATATGTATATGTGCATGTCGACAACATGTTGTTGGTTAGAAACAACATGGATGCAATAAATGAGGTAAATATGAAGCTATCCTCCAAGTTTTACATGAAGGATCTCGATGCAGCGAACTTCAATATGGGAATGGAGATCAAGAGAGATCGAGCATTTAGAAATATTTGGTTGAATCAGAGGAAGTACATTGAATTGAAAACCGGTTAAGGTACCAATTCATGTAGGAGAAAAACTAATTGATGAACAATGTCCAAAGAAACAAGAAGAAATAGAGGACATGGCATGTGTTCCCTATGCTATTAATGTTGGTAGTATGATGTATGTGATGGTTTTCATTGGACCAGACATTGTCCATGCAGTGGGAGTATTGAGAAGATACATGTTGATACCTAGTAAAGAGAATTAGATGGTTTTCAAGAGTGTTCAAGTATTTGTGTAGCACAAAATATTATGCTATATGCTACCAAGGGAAACCTGAAACTAACAGGGAAGTAAATGTACATGGATTTGTGTTCAACTGACATGGAATATCTAGATCAACTAAGTTCGACTAGTGGATACATGTTCAATATTTTTTGTGGAGCAAACAACTAGATGAGTAAGTGAAAAGCGATTGTAGCCTTAACAACAATAAAAGTTGAATACATGGCAGCCACTTGTGGAAGAAAAAAATTAGTATGGGTGCATCGGTTGTGTTCATAGATCACTTTTAAACAAAGAGATATGAAGATAAATTGCGATAGTCAAAGCACAATATTTTTTCCAAATAACCCAACTTACCATTCTAGGATGAAGCATATTGATGTACAATACCATTTCGTGAGAGACATGGTGCAAAGAAACAAGGTGTTGCTAGAGATGATAGACACATTGGAAAACATAGTAGACTCGTTGACTAAGTCTGTGAGTGTTGTGCAGTTCTCTTGGTGTAGAGAGGCAATGGGCATTGCTTCCTTGGGTCAATGAACAAAATTCTAGGTTCTCTTATATCAAAAAAGAACAAAACAAGTGGGAGAAGGGTTATGGAGCACTTGTAAGGAAATAAACACCCATACTAAACCAACCAAGAAAGAGAAGACATATTTAAGAAAAAAATAAATGGCAAGCACATAGGACACAAATATTTTACCCTAGAACCCAAACACGAAAACCAACATTCCTTGAGTTCCTTTTTCTCTTGTTGTCTTATTCATTCAATGAATAAATAGTTACATGGATAACCTTGGTCTACACCTAGGTCGCAATCGCCATCATACTCTCTTGATTTACAAAAGAACAACCCTGCAGTCAATTAGACTTGCATCTACATGACCAACAACACTAACATGAAGATAAACTCAATACAATTACAACACACCTTATTTATAGGATTTACAAAATGAAAAATGCTAAATCATGGTGCCAAAAAACAATTACAGATCCGTGCAGATGTTTGGTTGCAATCTCGTGAATCTCAGGATTCTGTTAAAGTCGACTTTAGTCAGTTACCAGTCAACCTCTTGTCAATCTTCATCCGGCTTCCACTCAACCTCCTATCAACCTCTTTTTAGTTTACCTTTCAACTTCCCATCGATCACTTCAACTTCAACTTCCCCATCCACTTGACTTGACTCATCAATCGACATATCACCTAGTCGATCAACCTATCACCTAGTCAATCAACCTCAACTAGACAATCATATGATTTTTCTTTCACTGCAAAGAATATAACAACCCAAGATTTTCCAAGTTATACAACAACTTCACCCAGTTCCACATACATTAGATTGTTTCTACTCAGTAGTCTTCCACCTCGATGGATTGTCTTGGATTTTATCTCCCCTTTCAAATCAACACCCATGTTTTTTTTTACCATCGGATGGTGATGAGCCTCATTATTTTATATTCTAAAGGCTCATATTTAATATATTTTTCCACCACAAAATGACTTAATGTTTTCTTTTGACCATATATAATAGTTTGTCATGAGTATTTTTGTATGTTGTTTAATGAATGTATGATTAAGGTGGATTTTTGTGTCTAATATACATTTTTGCACTAATGTTTTTGGAAAAAGACATGTGTTCCACCAAACAGGTTGAACTATAGGATTCAAGGGTGCCAACCTCCTAGAAACAAGGGATTTTGTCTCCTCGATCGGGATGTCAGCCAAATATCAAGGGAAATTGTCTACACCTACCTCCAAGAGTGCTCCATGTGTATTTATGACCACTTCTGATCAATAACAGTTCAAGAATACAGATATAAAGGGACAATATCCCTCATTTTCTCACCACTTTCTTTGATTTAGGAAGGGAGGTCGAAATTGCTAGTTATGTATAGGCATCTAGTCTAGGAGAGGGATATGACGAATTTCTGGAGAAACATTGTATGGAATTATTCTGCAAGACTTTTTGTTGAAGACTAAGAGCTTTGTTTCTATTGATGTACTGCTAAGATTTATGAATAAAATGGTTTTGCCTTCAATTTATTAAGAGTTGTTTCTAGGTTCCTTGTGCTTCTTGGGTAGAGCTTCATGCATAATAGTTCTTTCTTAGATAGTGTTTCATTCTCTATTATAGTTAGATTTAGATTTGCATGATAAATTTCCATTTATGTTAAGGATTTTGACTAACTGGCCAGTTGTAGAAGCATCTTGTAGAAACGTTCAATAATCTTCTGGACCACCCCTAAGTGCCTCCCAAGGCTAAGAACCATAGACTCACTTAATTTGTTTTATTTTCTAGGTTTGTTGATCCAGGTGGATATTGGTGGCAACCCACCTATTCCAACTAGGCTCCTCTTGTTCATTTTTAGTTCGGCACATTCTTATGTGCTTCTTTGTAATTGTGGGTTCTACACTTTTGGGGTTGTAGGAATCCCTACACATATTCCAGGTGGATACTGGTGGCCTCTCATTTAATCCAACTGGCTTATTTTGCATGTTTTCAAGTCGGCACATCTTATTGTACTTCCAGGCCATTTTGAAGCCCTAAACAATGTTTTTTGGCTCACCACAGTCAAACTGTAGACGGAGTCAAAGTTTGATAGCGTAATGTGTATTTCTATGAAAGACCTTTCCAATGGGCTATCATGCACCTAAAATAGAGGTTGTATGCAAAATTTACGACCCCGTGAAGTTGAGGTACCAACTTACCCATAGGGGCCCACATGACTTTTGGCATTTCACCTCCTAGGGTTAGGTTTTTGGATGCCTAGGGTTTTGGAATTCATGAGTAATATAAAAAATGTCTCTGGAGCCTCATTGTAATCATTCTGCTCAGGCAATGCACGTAGCAGTCACATCTCTTCACAAAGATAGATACCACCATTCAAGCAAGTGTTTCAGTTCTGCATTTTTACAGTTCAACCTAGTTCATTTATTCAATATAAAATATTGTTCACTGGATATCTGTGTTATTCTTCATATCTTTGTGTTTATTGTATTCAATTTGTTAATCAGTTCGTTCAACTCCTAAATCCGGATCAGTGGTATCAGAGCGGTCTGCTCTTCATTTATTTTTCTTCGTGCATGTCCTCGACAAGATCTAGGTACAATAAGTTGGGACTCGAACCAATTGATTCATTGCAAGATTGGTCACGCTGAGCTTGAAAACAACCCATGGGGGATGAAAAGAAATATGATGGAGCAGGAAATCCTATTAAAATGTTTCTCAAGGAATCCCTCACGCGACAAAGGAACAAAATGATGGACAAATTTGCGCAGATCCTTCGACGGTTGCCCACAGGAGAAGAATCTTCATCAAACGGACATGTAACCCCCTTCAAGGTACAGGTAAATTTTGATATTCCATTATTTGAATGACTGATAGATGCAGATGTTGTAGATAAATGGTTGAATCTGGTCGAAGGGTATTTTTTGGTCCACAATTTTTCAGATAGGGAAAATATTACTTTTGAACTCCTCAAGGTCATCCCCCATGTTAAGGATTGGTGGAATACTTACTCTGAGCAAAGGGTCGTAGAGGAATCTGCAATATTTTTTGTGGCCCCTGCATGGGATTCCTTTCGGAACGTCGTTAAAGAATAGTACTACCATGTTGGAAGATACGAGGACGAGTACACCATATGGACCACTCTGTGTCAAGAAAGGGACCAGACAATACCAGATTTTACCAATAATTTTCATACCCTGTGCACCAAATTGGGTATCAAATAATCTGAGCATCATCTGGTGCTCAAATACCGTGACTGTTTTCATAGATACATTCAAAAATAAAAGGAGTTTTTAGACATCGCTTCATTGGGCATGACTTATAGATACGTTGTCAAGATTGAACATAAATTTAAGAAGAAGAGGTGAGAGTTTGGATCTACAAACTCCTCATAGCCAAAGCAGGGAAAGGGCAGCCCCAAGCCACACACCAATGGATCGATCCAATATGGTTGCTCTTAGGACAACTAGTCCAAGCCGCAACACAAGAAGGGTAATGAGAAGATGAAGAAGGACACATGAAAATGGTGTGAGTACCATAAAATCCTTTGGCACCACACTGAAGAATGTTTCTCCAAGAAGTCACTCATGGTTGAGTTTAAGGATTCTGATTCAAAGGTCGATTATGATTCCGAATCAAATCTTGAATTAGGGAAGTGGATTATTGGTGTTGAACCCAATGCCACCGTCACTACTATTATCACTGAAAAATAGACCACAACATTACACACTATGGTTGAAGAAATACATCAATGCCAGCAACAATTAGTACACCTACAACATCAAAATCCATAAAAAATGCATAAAACTATAGACTTGGTTCAAAAATCAAAGTGCACAAATTAACCAAAGGAAGCATGCACACTGTGCGCAGAATGCGCAAGATGCACGAATGTCTACGATCAAATCTGCACACTTCTCATGAATGACTCATTTATGAATATTTTCAGCCTCTCAACCACTTTCAGTCCGACCCCCAACATGATTTGACACTCAAATCTGAGAGAAATATAGCTTGGAGTCTGGTCAAGGGCTAGGAAGTTCCCTAAAAGGCCCCTTGTTCACACTATGAACCTGTTATCACATAAACTTGTCAGAGTCTTGTGAATCTGGAGTTTTTGCCTAAGTCTGTAATTTTTCCTGTCTCTCCTCCTTTTGCAGACCCAATCATAAGGTTTTTTCCTTTTGTCTTATAGTTTTCTTCTTTTGCCTGCTTGAGAGGTGTCGGCCCTAAGCCTTTCTATTTTCTCTAAGGTCGATCACTTCTCTCTCCTTGTCTATTTCACTGATCCTTTTTCCTTCCTGAGCCCTCAATCAGTCATCCAAGTATTCATTTACAGAGACCGTAGCCATAAGCATAAGTGTAGCACTTAAAATGGTCTGTTATGGGCCCGAATCAAGTGAGCAAGCAAGTTCGGTTTGGCGGGGAAATTCAACGTTCAGATATTAACGACAAATAATAATTTTGGGAATCGAGAGTTAGAAGCATTGTTGAGGTATTTGTGAGGGATCCAAACCCCCAATATCCAAAATTAGCAAGATCCATCTAATCTAGTAGGACGTGTGGCACTAGATCCGAACTGCGGAGGAAGCCATTTCAGGAAAACTGAAGTGAGAAAGGCCAATGCCTCGAGTCCTGAAATCTCGATGGTCCGAGGTCCCAAAATTTATTTATCCATCTGGGTCATCCAATGCAAAGGGATGCATGTCACCCTATCCTAGGGATCGTGATTTCACGACTCAGAGGTTTTAGTATGGATCACGATGCAAGTTCACGAAACNGAAATCTCGATGGTCCGAGGTCCCAAAATTTATTTATCCATCTGGGTCATCCAATGCAAAGGGATGCATGTCACCCTATCCTAGGGATCGTGATTTCACGACTCAGAGGTTTTAGTATGGATCACGATGCAAGTTCACGAAACGCAAAATCGCAACGCACTTGGGAGTTGGGCCCATGATCACGGTCTGCTGTCATATGGAAGCAGGGCCATGAAGAACGGGAAAGCGCCTGTCGAGCAACAGGTAGATGAGATTGTTCAAGGAAATGATCGCAGTCATCAAATTCAAAGTAAATCCGACCGTCGATCTATATGGGTCGTTTCGTGGGATTGAGTGTCGGAATATTTGAAATCAAGGGGAGTGAAGACTCCCAAAATGCAAGATCTTGAAATTTCATATGGGATATGCGTAAGGTCATGGCTTGAGGTCGCATGGAGTGATGGAGAGGAGCTATGCCAAAGGCTGAAAGCGCTCATCTTGGTCTCATCAGAAGATATGCATGGTTTTGAGGCACTGGGCTTGACTCAAAGGAGTCGTGAGCATCTCTTGGATCATTCATGGGTGTCAGGATCCATCCCGATCCCAATGAAAGTAGTTAATGGAAATGGGGGAGGTTATTGAAACCTCATCTCACCCCATAAATGGAAAGCATGGAAAGACGATCGTGTGGGAAGACTATCAGCCAAGAGTTCCCCTATCAACAAATTCTCCTACAAAGCCCATACTGATCTGAGATTGCGTCTGACAGAAGAATGCAAGTGCAGAATGACAGAATAAGATGTAGACACAAATTTTTGAATGTAATAGCCATGTCACATCTCTCATGGTGGAAAATTGTTCTGAGTATAAATACTCGATTTTGATATTTTTTTATGGTCGATGGTAGAGCAAAGCTCCCATATTGTAAAGTTTTAAATGAAGCTTTTGGTTCTCTAGTTATGTTCTGTAGTCTGAGATTTAGTGTTTAATGACAATCATCTTTCTTGCTCCCTCTTGTTTCCCTCTGATACTGAAAGAGTTTATGAGTGACTGATTCACATGAATTATTGTGATTGTATTATGATGAATGTTTGATCATAGTGTTGTTATAATTCCTTTCAGTTTCTTTGAGATTTGAATTCAAGAAGATCTCATGTTTAAGTTTTTCCTCTTTGGGTTGCTGGAAGATATGATGTCCGCAAGAGATATCTACACTCTCCTCACCAAAGTCTTCCCTCTACTCACCCTTACTCCAATTTACTGATTGAAGTTGATTCTAGACCTCAATTTCTTATGCATGATAGTCTAGTTTTTCTGAGTTAAAATGATATCATATCGAGTCTGCGCCCATTTGACCTCTTTAAAAACCAACCCGTGACATAAAATTCTGATGGGTACTGGGCTTACCTTCGACGCAATCTGAAGGTGACTTCTAGTGCTAACATTTATGGCTCCATTGCTGGGGATGAATTGAATATTTTCCCTGGGATTGAATGACAAATATTATTGGTTCTGAAAGTGCATCAGAACTTAGAACATTGAAGATTGCAACTATGCACATGGTGAATCCACTGTTACGACTCCACGGTTTTAGATGTGGCTTCCAGAGGTAGACACACAAGGTCTAATCCATAGCTTCCTTTAGCAACACTTTAAGTTGACCTAGAGAAAATTATCAGAAGGCGTCTGACCCTTTAGGAAGGCACTTCTTCTGCTAAACCAAGTATTTCTGATGATTTTCACTATCCTCCTATAGCAACTCCAGTAGTTGTCTCTCATTTTCCTATTACACCATCTGTTGGAGCTTCTAGAAGTTTAAATTTTGGGAGTTTTCCTATTGATTTCCCCTCTCCCAGTTTCACTCCTCCTCCTTCTATTAAAGTTGTTGCTTTTACAGGGAGGGAAACCTCTGTTCCCTCAAGCCCTGAGGCCTTTTCTCCAGATCCTCAGTTGTTTCCCTTTGTTCCCAGAAGCACACCTCCAATCTCCCCTGCCCAAACTCTATCTCATCCTGGTTCTCCTCCAGTTCACGTTCAAATGGCAGGTGCTAATCCTCCTAGGAACAGGATGGATGAGATATTAGTTGCTAGATATGCCCCCCTAGTCTTATCTCAGCCTATGAATTCTCTCCCAGCCACAGATTAACTTAAGTACATGCCCCAATTCACAAGGGAGGGAGACGTGACTGCAAAAGAACACCTTTCATCCTTTTATATATTTGCAGAGATTCAGGCCATCGAAAATGAAGATGTGTGGATGAGATTTTTTGTGTAGATTATTGATGGCGATGCCAGGGATTGGTTTAAGGACTTGCCTCCCAGATATATTGATAGGATTGCTACTCTGAATGATTTCTTCTTAAGACATTGGGGGAATAAAAAAGATCTCCTTTATTATATTACAGAATTTGGGGCTCTTAAAAGAGAAGAGGGGGAATCTATTTCAGACTTCTCAAAGAGATTTAATAATATGTATAAAAATATTCTCGTTGAAGTTAAGCCTACCGAAACCTTCGCCAAGATGAATTATGCTAGTGCTTTCAACCCTGATTTTTTCCTCCTGTTGAGAGAAAGGAGAGATACCTCCTTGGCTCATATGCAAGATGCGGCCCTTGAAGTAGAATCCAATATATTGACGGCTGAAAAACTTAGGGGTAAAGTTGATAGAGACAGAGGAAAGGGTAGGTATGAAACTCCAACTTCAAGTTCCTCTGCCACCCCCCTCAAATGGATGAAATGACCAAGCTACTAAAGTCACTCTCTGTTAGAATGGAAAATATTGAATTAGAAGGAAGGCAGGGCTATAGAAATTCCCAAAATACTAAGAATAGGGGTAGTTTCAAAAGACCAACTAACGCCCCCCAAATCATCGAAAGATATAAAAAAAATAGAGATAGAGATGACCAGAAAGTTCAGGCTCCTCTCCAAAATAACTTTGTTACTGACGAAGAAGGAGAGGAGAAAGAGCTTGACCCTGAAATTCATTGTCTTGGGGGCACCTCCTCATTTCCTCATTTAACCCAAACTACATATGAAGAGTCTCTCATGGATATTCAATTAAATGAGTTGAGAAAAGGGGAAATTACCAGAAACAACCCAAACAGGTATAACCTTAGGTCTAAGAAGAAAGATGGAAAGCCTGATGTTTCTGATCATCCCACCAGAGCAGAGAAGTTCACCAAAAAAGTGGCGGATAGTAGCAAAGAAAAGGAGGTACAAAAACCCTCACCAATGGTCAAAGTTCTCATCCCGGAAGTGAAGGAGATTCTGAAGCCCTCTCCCTTTTTCAATTTTGACCATGAAATCCAAAAAATTAGAATCCATGTACCCCTTTTAGAACTGGTCAAGCATGAAGATTTCAAAAGGAGCCTCTCTAAACTATTGCAGTCTGAACCTATGTCTCATCCCACAGACTCAGTCAATTTGTAAGATGAAAATCCAACTGTCATATTAGGACCTTTGGTAGAAGATAGAGATAATTCCTCCCCTCCCTTATACACTTCACTGAACATCCATGATAAGGTGTTGCATAAATGCTTAATGGATTCAAGAGCATCCCACAATCTTATGCCTAATATTGTCATGGAAGAACTTGGGTTGGAAGTCACAAAAACCTACCACGACATGTATTCTTTCGATTCCAAGAAGGTGAAGTGCCTTGGGGTTATCAAAGACCTAGTCGTGTCCCTATTCCAGCTACCGATGAAGAGCGTAGTCATGGATATCATAGTGGTTTATGTTCCCCCTAAGTTCAGAATGATCCTATATAGATCTTGGATAAAGAGACTGGGGAGGACCTTGCAGATGGACCTTTCATACACCATCATTTCTATGTTCGGGGGTAAACAAAGGATACTTTACAGGGAAGCACAACTCACGTACTTAGGATCCAACATATTGCATCTCACAGATGCTTCTAAATCTCCTCTTGAAATCAGAAAGCAACCCATTTATTTTCATTAAATACCTCCCCCAACTACTTCGACTGTGTGGAAGATGTTCTTCGAAGGATCCTCTTCTAAGGAAGGGGATGGTGCTGGAGTGGTTTTTGTGGCACCTTGTCAAGATGCTATACCTTTGTCCTATAAACTAGAATTTGAAGCTACCAAAAATGTGGCAGAGTATGAGGCTCTTGTTTTGGGTTTAAGGGTTGTGAAAGACATGGGGATTGAAGAGCTAGCAGTATTTGGAGATGCTGAACTAATTTTTCATCAGGTCAAAAATA
Source organism: Picea sitchensis (assembly GCA_010110895.2). Lineage (NCBI taxonomy): Eukaryota > Viridiplantae > Streptophyta > Pinopsida > Pinales > Pinaceae > Picea > Picea sitchensis. The sequence goes on along the minus strand of SNQJ01S0004669.1, from coordinate 199,664 downwards.
TTTATCAAGCCAAGCACCCTAGGCTTAAGACTTACAGAAATGAGGTGTGGGACCGAATTGACAATTTTGTCTTATCTTTCAACATTTCATTTATTCCAAGAGAGGAGAATACTATGGTTTATTCTTTGGTTGTCTCAGCGAGCCATTTCAAAATCCCAATGCCACCTAAGCTCAAGTATGATGATGAGGTAAGATATAGGCCCTTTGTACCTGACAATATCAAGAATTGGAAGGTGTTCAAGGACAATCTTGAGATCAGAAAATGTCTTGAGTCTGTTGATGAGTTATCTACATTACACATTGATCAGGATCATGATTCCGAAGGTGACCCTCACGTTGATGTATTTTTAAATAAAATTGTTAATCACCATATTGTTCAGATGCCTAGAAACCACATTCCAAAAATTCTAGTTCCTTTAGAAAGATTGTTCGATGGGAACGATGTGGCAGTAAAGTTTAAAGGCTGAACTGAGGATGTTGATGTAGCTGAATGAAATATTGGTACAGAGGAGGATCCAAATTTTTTCAAGTTTTCAAGTAGCCTGTCAAGGGAGCAGAGAGCCGAGTATAATGAGCTATTAAAATAATTTGTTGATGTGTTTTCCTGGACCTATGAAGACCTCATAACATACGACACAATCGTCATTGAGCATAAGATCCCATTGAAAGAGGAGGCCAAACCATTTAGGCATAAATTAAGACAAATAAATCCTATGTTGTTGCCTATTATGGAAAGGGAGGTAAAGAAGTTGTTGGACGCCCAAATCATTGTCCCTTTGAGATATTATGAATGGGTGGCTAACTTGGTTCCAGTAAGGAAAAAGAGCGGAGAAATCAGACTCTGTGTTTATTTCATGAATCTGAACAGAAGCTCTAAGAAGGACAATAACCCTTTGCCAAAGATCTGACAGGTGCATCCAGGATCTCCATGATTGATGGCTTTTCTGGATACAATTAGATCTATGTCCTTCCTGAAGATAGAGAAAAGACAACCTTCACCACTCCTTGGGGCACATTCATGTATGCCAAAATTCCCTTTGGATTGATGAACGCAGGAGAAACCTTCCAACGAGCCATGGACATCACCTTCATTAGAGGAAGAGACAAATTCGTGGTCATCTATCTAGATTACATAACAGTCTTCTCCAAATATGATAAAGAACATTGTCAACATTTGAGAAATTTCTTCTCGAAATGAAAAAGGTTTGGTCTCTCCCTAAATCCCAAGATGTCTTTATTTTCCATGCAAGAAGGAAAATTGTTGGGACACATTGTATCAGCTGAGGGGGTCAGGATTGATTCAAGTAGGGTAGAAGCTATTCAAGCCTCATCACTTCCTATATCCAAGAAACAAGTTCAGTCCTTCCTGGGAAAAATAAATTTTCTAAGAAGGTTTGTTTCAAATTTTGTTGAATTGGTGAAGCATATCACAACCATGCTCAGGAAGGGGAATGAAGTAAAATGGACTGTCGAGTCTAGAGAATCCTTTAACAAAATCAAGAAGGCACTGATTGAAGCACCTGTGCTAATCAGTCCTGATTATTCCAAGGATTTTCTGATTTTTTCCTTTGCTTCATTTGATACATTGGCCATTGTTTTACTACAAAAGAATGATGCAGGGCTAGAGTAGCCTATTTCTTTTTTCAGCAGAGCACTAAGAGACGCAAAAGCCAAATATGACATCATGGAGAAACAGGCCTATGCCTTGGTGAAAGCCCTCAAATCATTCAGATTCTATGTTTTTCATTCAAAGATCATTGCATATGTTCCTTCAGCTGCTATGAAGGACATCCTCATCCAGCCTGACATAGACGGGAGGAGGAGCAAGTGGATTGCTAGAATACTTGAATTTGATCTAGAAATAAAACCCATCAAGCTAGTCAAAGGCCAAGGTTTAGCTAAGGTGTTGGTTGAATCTAATTGTAAATATTTGGAGGTTAACTTCATCAACACTTGCTCAGAAAATCAACAGGCTAAAGTGTATGATAGGAGCCCTCAGGACAACCCCCCATTGGAAGAATGTGCTTGGTACAAAGATATCATATATTTTATGAAAATGTTGCGACCTCCAAATGGAATGGGGAAGAGCAAGGCAATATATTTAAAGCTCAAAGTGATTAGATATTTCCTTGTAGACCCACAGGAGGCCCAAAAGATTATGTTTGATTTTCATGATAGCCTATGCGGGGGAAATCACTTATGTAGAACCACAACCTACAAAATTCTTAGGGCTGGGTACTTCTGGCCTACTCTGTTCACTGATGTCTGTGTGAAAATCAGGCCTTGCATCAAATGTCAAAAATTCTCTGGGAAGCAGCAACTCAAGTCTCTGCCATTGAATCTCGTGGCAGCTTCAGGATCCTTTCAACAGTGGGGCCTATAATTTATTAGGGAGATTCATCCTCCTTCGAGTGGTCAACATAGATGGATCTTGACTCCCACCGATTACTTCACCAAATGGATAGAATTTATCCCCACAAGGAGTGCTTCTCACAAAGTAATCATTGGTTTCCTTGAAGATATTATAGCAAGGTTTGGTTGTCTGAAAAGGATTGTCACTGATAATGCTACATCCTTCAAGGCTGACCCATTAATCTAGTTTTGTGAGTAGTTTGGAATTTCATTGATTCACTCAACTCCTTACTACCCTCAAGGGAATGGACTGTCAGAGTCCTCTAACAAGAGCCTCATAAAAATTATCAAAAGATTGCTAGAAGACAACAAGAAGGCATGGGATTCAAAGCTCAAGTTTTCTATGTGGGATGATAGAGTGACAACAAAGAGGTCTCTTGGCGCCTCTCCTTTTTAGCTCATGTATGGAGTTGAGGCCATCTTTCCTTCTCATCTCACCTTACTGGTGGAAAAAAAATTCCAAGACTACCAGGGAGAACCTGATGACATGGTCAGGAGAATATTACAATTGGCAGAAGTGCAGGAAACCAGAGAGAATCTACTGGACATGGCACATGACCATCAACATAAGATCAAGCAGTCGTTTGACAAGAAAAATAGTAAGGATGATTTCTAGCTGGGGGATCTAGTACTCAAATGGGATGCACCCAGAAAAGACAAGGGAAAGCATGGTAAATTTGAATCCCTTTGGATTGGACCCTTCAAAATTTCTAAGACACTTTCAAATAATACTTACAGGGTGCGAAATTTGGAGGGTGACGAATTTTTTAGTGGCCCTATAAATGGGAACTTCCTGAATTTTTTTTTTGTTTAAAGTCGCAGTCAGCATCCCACCATTGTAAATACCATTCTTGTTTTATGTTTATTTTGTTTTTAATAGGAGACTCCATATCCCAAAGCTAAGGCATTGGAACTACTTTTTCTTGGCAGCTTGGAGGGAGCATGACATCCCCTGTAGACCCAAATGTTATCACATAAAATTGTCAAAGTCTTGTGAATCTAGGGTTTTTCCCTAAGTCTATAATTTTTCCTATCTCTCCTCCTCATAAGTGTTTTTCCTTTCAGCTTATAGTTTTCTTCTTTTTCCTGCCTGAGAGGTGTGTTGAAGGAAAATCTCCCCGCGGACAGGTAGATCTCCTCAAAGAGCTAGACTCTTGACTCTAAGACAGAAAGTGCTTATCATGGTCACTGACTTCCTTTTAGATCTAGGTGGACTAGTGTGTGAGAAGGAAGGAGAAAATAAGTACCTTTTACCGGTGTTTGTCCTTGCATGCTCCGAGTTGAGCTCCAATCTTTCGCTTGTCGATAAGCCCTGTAGACAAACAAAG
>SNQJ01S0004669.1:182166-194970 GCA_010110895.2 Picea sitchensis | reverse complement strand
CAGAAGAGGTATAGGGGAGCGCTCTCCTCCAAAAACTTAGTTTTTTTAGTGTTTTCAGATGGAAAAAGGTTCATGAGCCCAGTTAACCTTTCCTCCTCTTCCAAATCAAGTGTTTGACATGTGCCAAGTGTCCTCCTGATGTCATTTACAGGCACAACATAGACATCATGGTAGTATGCTTCCCTGACACTTGCGACACTTGTGAGAAAAATGCGACACTTGCGACCTTTGTAATGATGACACTTGTGACACTATCAAAGTGAGTATTTTTTATGTGTAACAAATTGCCCCCCAAAGTATGAAGTTAGAAGATGAGAACTGATAACTGAAATTCTTTGTAGACTTTCAAGCAAGGGTATAGACGCAGAGAACCTAACAAAATCTACACACAAACATCCAACAAATATTATGACATGTTTCAAACCCAAGGCAGGCATACCTATGCTTGGGTGATCAAGACTTACAAGAAATGGCCGCCATAAAATACACTGTGGATCCATAATTGTATTGATAAAAAGGTATAGCCACTGAAAATACACTGTGGATCTATACTCATATGACATGAACTAATCGTAGCCACGAAGAATACACAGTGGATCTACGAGATGACAAGACATAGCCACGACCAATACAAAGCAGATCTATGTAATAGTATATGTGTGATTGTTCAAAAGAAACTCCATCACAACCTGGGCAAAGTACATATCAAAGTGATCACTCAACCCAAGGTCCTCTTACCGATCCCGATGTAGTACGAATTGAACCATGTGAATAGATGTCCTGATGTCGAACATGGAAGAAACCACTTGATTACCGGTCAATGATGTAAACCGTTAACAAGCGTGAGGGAAATCACCATTAATGTCAATGATTCCCAAGGTACTCTAGTACATTCCAACGAATGTGAATGGATGCGTTGAAGTCGAACATCCATGGAATCATATGATCAGAGGTCAATGATGTAAACCCACTGTCGAACGTGAGGAGGCCTTTCATTGAGGCATGCAGGTCCCAAAGTACTAACTAGTTTCTAAGTATAGTTCCTAGATAATGTGTTGAAGTCGACAGGAATAGACTCATCAAAGGAGGGCCTTGATGTATCCCCCATCAATGACACGAAACAGACATAGAGATGTAATTGGTAGATCAAATGAACATGGACTGACATGGGTATTGAGATAAGATATTTGTGATGGATGACTCTCGAGGTGGATACTTCCCTTGAACACTGAGGCACGACAGCAGAAACATGACATGGACCAAAACTTGATGATGTAGTGGATGCTGTGACTTACGTCAGGTGACCCAGAGGAGTGAAAGATACTCAAAGGATTGGCTCAGTGCAGAGGTTCAGTGGATTGAAATGTGTGCAAAGACAAAGTGTCATGTTCAAGGGCGACTCTAAGAGTTACTTGGTAATGTTCTCACACAACTTCTTGGCTTGCTTCTTTCAATTTTTCCCCCCATCCAAATAGACGAGTACCTCTTTTTAATTTAATGAGCTCGAGGAGGATAACACATGCTCGATAAAACTCACCTTTGGTAAGTTCCTCTTCCTTTGTTTAATGAACTAGAAGAAGTAAGGGTTCGATCCCATATGGGCCTGTCGATGTTTTGTTTAGCGAGTCCAAAGACAAAAGACTCGAAGGTTTTTCATGATTATAGAGTATGGAAAAATACTTAAAAGAGAACTCTCTCAGTTCCTTTTTCGTAAAGTAGTCTGACGAGACCGAAAAAGAGATAAACTATTGCTCAACAGACGTTTTCTTCAAATACTTTAATGAGCATGAATAGAACAAGGTCGCTCGGTAATCTTTTCATCTTTAGAGAGTCTGAAAAGAACTTAAAGGTGACTCCAGTGTTGTCCTTTTTCATAATGTTAGTCTCGCGAGGCCGAAAAAGAGATAAATTATCACTCGAAAGATGCCCTTTCAAACCGTTTAACGAGTGGAAAAGGAAGCAAGATCACTAGGGAATCTTTTAATGCTTAGAGTCTGGAAAGAGCTTAAAGGAGACTCTACGGGGTTCCTTTTTCGTGTATCCATACAGGTCCGAGAAATAGATAAAAGTCTACCCAGATGCATTCTCATGTATTTACAAGCATGAGAAAGAACAAAGACTAAGCTCGGTATTCCCCCAGCATGAAAGCTAGTGTCTTAACTCCAGAATGATCAGCAAAGGCTGGAGACATGCCCTCCAAGCTTCAATTCATTCACCGATTTTGATGTCGTCACCAATTTCGCTAGTAGATGAGAAAAAGGAGAAGGGTGGATGAAAAGAAGGTTTAAGAGAGGTGACTGTTTCATTTTTTAACGATCTTGACACAGGAAAAGAACTATGCTCGGGACCTCTATTTCATTTTTTAACGAGCTTGCCACAGAGAAGAGAAACTACGCTTGTAGTTTCATCCGGATCAAGGCTTCCAAGAGGATAATTCTCTGGAAGGGCACCATGTCAATGGATAAAACATGGTCATGGCCTCTAGGATATCTTCGTTAGATGGAATATAATCACTTGAGAAGGAACACATGTCCAGGGTCGTGACAAGGGTAAGGAGATCAAGCTCCAATAACCCTACCGAAGAGATCACCATGTCAACTACTGGATCCAAAGCATCAGAAGTTGAAAGCATGGGAGACAACGCCACATAATTGACATGCGGCAAGGGTGATACTATCTGCATATAAGAACCACTTAGGGAGGTAACCTAGTCAGGGCCGATGAATGAAATTTAATCAATAGTCACAATTCTTCCATTGTGAGGGAAAGAGATCACACGGAAAAGAGTGGATACAATAGCTTTCATGGCATAGACATAATACCACCCAAGGAGAAAATTGAAATCCAAGGGGTCTCGGACTACCATGACATCAATAAAGACAATTTTCCCTCCCAAAGTTATAAGAAACTGAGGAAGGATCCCTAAAGGTTGACTAGTTCTTCTGTTAAAAGCTAACAGATTCTGTGTAACCGGTGCAAGCTGCGGACAACCCAAAGCGTACCAAGAAATAGAAGACAAAATACTAACATACGCACCTTCATCTATCAGCGTACCTCATCTTCCCTCTCACATTCCTTTCCATATTACAGTACAGGTGGAGTCGCCAATTTCTGTTGAAGGAAAATCTCCCTGCGGACAGGTAGATCTCCTCAAAGAGCTAGACTCTTAACTCTAAGATAGAAAGTGCTTATCATGGTCACTGACTTCCTTTTATATCTAGGTGGACTAGTCTGTGAGAAGGAAGGAGAAAAGAAGTACTTTTTATCGGTTTTTGTCCCTGCACGCTCAGAGTTGAGCTCCAATCTTTCACTCGTCGATAAGCCCTGTAGACAAACAAAGTACGACCACTTCCTACTCTATCAAGATTAGTCTGAAATAGGTATATCTACTAAAGAGACAAATTCATGTGAGATTGAACATGAATTAGAAAGAAACAGGCCAAGCAAATTATATTAATGAGAAAAAAACATTGCTTACAACTGTAGATGGATTGCAGCAGTTTCATCAAGTCCTCCTTGTCTACCCCTTGCTCAAAAGATCCACGATTTGAATGGTGATAGCTTCACTGATTGCTCCCTATGAGATCATAGGTCTCTTTCTTCCAAATCATCTATGTTCCAACACCACTTATAAGATCATAAGTTTGGTGTGATCTTCCCTTTTAGTCCCTCCTTTCACCATGAGAAACCTTTCTTATATAGCTTTGGAGAGGCTTTAACCACTTGAGATATCCTTGGGGAAGGTGAGGATTTTCCTCCTTCAGTTGAGGATCTGCCCTAAGACCATGGCTGGACTAGGGATTCAAATCCAACTGCCTTCCAAGAATGAAAGGATCCTTCCCCCATTCATCTCAACAACTTAACTACTGCCCAGAATAGGCAGCGCTCCCTCAAAAGGGCCATCAGAGTGCTGTAGCGCTCCCCAGTAGACTTAAGGGGGGTGCCAACACTCCTAAAATCAATAGAGATCCTCCAGAAGGGCCAAAGGAGCTTTATAGTTCTCCCATACAGTGTAAGGGGGAGCGCCAGCACTCCCAAAAGAGGTATAAGGGAGTGCTCTCCTCCAAAAACTTAGTTTTTTGAGTGTTTTCAGATGGCAAAAGGTTCATGAGCCCAGTTAACCTTTCCTCCTCTTCCAAATCAAGTGTTTGACATGTGCCAAGTGTCCTCCTGATGTCATTTACAGGCATGACATAGGAATCATGGCAGTATGCTTCCCTGACACTTGTGACACTTGCGACCTTTGTAATGACGACACTTGCGACACTATCAAAGTGAGTATTTTGTATGTGTAACAAGGTGTCGGCCCTAAGCCTTTATGTTTTCTCTTAGGTCGATCACTTCTCTCTCCTTGTCTCTGTCACTAATCCTTTTGCCTTGTTGAGCCCTCAGTCAATCATCCAAGTATTCATATACAGAGGTCGCAGCCATAAGCACAAGTGCAACACTTAAAATGGTTGTTATGGGCTCGAATCAAGTGAGCGAGCAAGTTCGATTTGACAAGGAAATTCAAAGTTCAGAGATTAACGATAAATAATAATCGTGGGAATCGAGAGTTTGAAGAATTGTTGAGGTATTTGTGAGGGATTTGAACCCCAGAGATCTGAAATCAGAAAGAGTTGTCCAATCCAGCAGGATGCATGGCATCAGATCTGAACCACAGAGGAAGTCATTTTGGGAAAACTTAAGTGAGAAAGGACAACGCCCCGAGTCCCAAAATCCCGATGGCCTGAGGTCCCAAAATTTTGATATCCATTTGGGTCATCCAATGCAAAGGGACGCATGTCACCCAATCCGAGGGATCACGATTTTGTGACTTAGAGGTTTTAGTATGGATCACGAAGCAAGTTGACGGAACACGAAATTTCGACACGCGTGGGAGTTGGGCCCACGGTCACGGCCCGTTGTCATATGGAAGCAGGGCCATGAAGAAAGGGAAAGTGCTTATCGAGTAATGAGTGGTTGAGATTGTTCAAGGAAATGATCGTGGCCGTAAAATTCAAAGTAAATTCGACCGTCGATCTAGATGGGTCGTTTCGCGGGATCGAGCGTCGAAATATTTGAAATCAAGGGGAGTGAAGACTCCTGAAATGAGAGATCCTAAAATTTCATATGGGACATGCGTAAGGTCATGGCCCATGGTTGCGTGGAGTGATGGAGAGGAGCTACGCCAAAGGTTGAAAGAGTTCGTCTTGGTCTCATCAGAAGATTTGCATGGTTTCGAGGCATTAGGCTTGACTCAGAAGAGTTGCGAGTGTCTCCTGGAGAATTCATGGGTGTCAGGCTCCATCCCAATCCCAATGAAAGTAGTTAATGGAAATGGGGGAGGTTGTTGAAACCTCATCTCACCCCATATATGGAAAGCATGGAAAGACAATTGTGTGGGAATACTGTCAGCTGAGATTTTCCCTGTCAACAGATTCTCCTGCAAAGCCCATATTGATCTGAGATCACGTCTGACAGAAGAATGCAAGTGAAGACTGACAGAAGAAGATGCAGATGCAAAGTTTTGAATGTAATAGCCATGTCACATCTCTCATGGTGGTGAATTTTTCTGAGTATAAATACTTGGTTTTGATATTTTGTTCTGGTCGATGGTAGAGCAAAACTCCCGTATTGTAAAGTTTTAAATGAAGCTTTTGGTTTTATGGTTATGTGTTTTAGTATGAGATTTCTTGTTTAATTATAGTCATCTTTCTTGCTCCCTCTTTTTTCCCTCTGATGCTAAAAGAGTTCATGAGTGACTGATTCACATGAATTATTGTGATTATATTATGATGAATGTTTGATCATAGTGTTGTTATAATTCCTTTCAGTTTCTTTGAGATTTGAATTCAAGAAGATCTTGTGTTTAAGTTTTTCCTCTTTGGGCTGCTAGAAGACCTAATGTCCATGACAAATCTCTACACTCTCCTCACCAAAGTATTCCCTCTACTCACCCTTACTCCGACTTACTGATTGAAGTTGATTCCATACCTCAATTTCTTATGCAAGCTAGTCCATTTTTCTGAGTTAAAACGATATCATCTCGAGTCTGCGCCCATTTGACCTCTTTAAAAACCAACCTGTGACATAAAACTCAGATGGGTACTGGGCTTACCTTCGACGCAATCCATAGGTGACTTCTAGTGCTAACAGAACCAAATGTATCTTGCCATGAATGGACACTATAAATATGTGCCATGGGTGTGCTAGAAAAATAAGAACTTCAAGGTATTGTTATGCTGCAAGAATTCTTCTTGGAGAATCCTCTTTTCTCTTTGAATCATTCAAGAACTATAGCAAGGGTCGTTCCACTCACCTCTTGAGGGGATTGGCATTGTATTTATTCACCATTGTTACTTGCCATTGTATGAAGAGAAGAGCAGGGAACTCAAGATCCCTCCCAAGGAGGAAGAGGGGATTCATAATTCCTTGCCTTTCTCTACGGTGATATCCTATCAGTACATTGATCTATTGGTAGCTATATGATTGTCATTTTTTGTTTTTCATGGTTCTAGTTCTTGCAATATTCTCTAACATTTATTTCTTTTTGTTTTTCTTTTTATTTTCTTGTTTCATGTGTATTTGGTTATCTAATCAACTCACAAACCTCTGTCTTGTTTAGTTGACCTGACTAGGAAAGTAAGTGTTGTGTTTTTGCTCACCCATGTGACAAAACCAACACAACAGATTAGCGACCATACTGGGGAGTGTGAATCAAATTCCTTCATATTTAAGTCTTGAGATCACTTATTTCTAATTGTTTGGATATGCAGGTACCAAAATCGGCCTAATACAATCTTCCAAAGTCAAAATTCAGAGTCAAGGCAAGAGAATTTCATTTGGAAATTTCTTTCCCGATGCGTGATAGGCAGTGTGTAGATTTCGACGCACACAGACACACATTCTGCACTCTATGTGTGTAACAATTTTCATATACCCACGCATTGTGCACATTCTATGCCCTTAGCGTGACTATCAAAACTACAGCCCACGCACAAGTTCAGTTTTTGGAAAATTGTAAGGGTTTTATGAGTGGTTTGAGGGCTCCTTGCCTTCAGATTTTAATTTCCTGCACTTTGTAAAGTACTCACACTTCACTTAGAGTCCTTTCTCACATGGAAGGTTAGCTAACATAAGCACATAGGGGTAAAAATAATCACTATTCTTCTCTTTTCTTTGTTGCCACATGGATGGCTCATTTCTCATTTAAAACTTTGAGTTAAAGTTATTTCTTTTTCAAACACAATCAATTAATTTGGGACTAGAAATCAATTTTAACCCTCAAGTATGCTCTTCCCCCGCACCCAAGTGTGATCTCGAGAATCAAAAAATATGGTTGAAAGGAAATTTCATCTCCCTTAAAAAATCATTAGGAGAGGATAAAATCCCCCTAGGGTACCTCTTAGTTTTGGAAATCATCTTAAAGCTTTGTAAGGGTCCATACATGCCCACTTGTTTGCAATCTTAGGATAGTTTCTAAAAGATTTATTAGTCTATACAACACTTTAGGAAAGTTTAAAAGATCAAGTAACAGGCCCATACATGCCCAAATGTCTACAATCCTAGGATAGTTCCAAAAGCTTTATTAGTATAAACAACATTATAGGGAGTTTAAAGGATCAAGTAAGGACCCATATATCCACATTGCTAGTTCTTTAGGGATTTAAATATTCCGCAAGGTTGTACCAAAGAAACATAGTAATCTAGGTAAGAATAGTTGTAAGGACTACAGGAAGTCCACATGCTACAATATTATGCTTAACTTATTAAAAATATTTTGCACACTGTTGACGATTAAAATTGTCAATGAAGTTCCACCCGCAAAGTGTTGCTAAAGCCTATTATTATAAAAACTAAATAATACTAGTAGGTGGGACCCCCTTGAACCATTGGAGATCAGATCTGCTCATTTTTTTTATGTTATGATGATGTGCGACATGACTTACATGGTTGATGAAGATCTTGTTGTTATCAGTTATGATTTGAGCTTATGAAGTGTTGATTCCTTATGTTACTAAAACCTATGCTATTTATTAATGTCATTGTTGTTTGTTCTTATCGCACCTGCACAACAAACATGTTAGTAAAATTACATGAAGGACAAATTTGAGAGGGGGAAAATGCTATAAAAAATGCAAAGAAAAGGGACCTAATTCGGAAAATACCACATGCAAACAATTAGGAAGGAATAAGAAACAATGCAAAGGGATGGGATTTTAACTACCCCATATAGTATACTACATGCATAAAAGTCTTAACGATTATGGTTGGATCCTAGCTAACAAGTGATGATTATACGATTTAATTGAGTTATATGTTTAATACACATATGGTATGGAACGTTGGTGGTGCATTTGGCAAGGTCATAGTGCTAATGGTTATGCAAATTGTTATATGGAACTTGGATTATGCTATGGCATAAGTTAGAAAGGTGGTATGGTCTATTGGTTTTAAATGTAGTGATGGTCTCAATGCATGGGTTGATTGATGGTGTTAATGGAGGGCTCATTGGCATGTACTATGGAATTAATGAATTGTGGGTGGAGGTGACGTGCATTTATTGCACATCACATTGACTCCTCATGTTATCCGCCACCCTAGTCAAGCTATTCTTCGGTCTTGTTGTTGTGGTTATGCTCTGATTTCTTAGCAGGAAGGAACCGCTCGACCAGCTCTCGTTTTAAGGAATTCGATCACAGGTATGTATTTGTTTTGGACATTCATGGCTCAAGTGTATTGGTTTGTGTTTTCCTAAGTGTTGCAACTGTGTGAAATTTGGTTATTGTTGGATGGTTCCTCCTGCAATGATATTGAATTCGTAGAGTTTATTGGTCTCCCTGGGTGATAGATCTTTGTTATCACCATTGTTTGGTGGGAGGGTTTTCATTTAGTCTTGGGTGGATAGCTATATTCACACCTGTCACTAAACCTAGTCCCTGGCTTTCATGGGTTTGATGGTCGGAGGTTTTCTGCGTCTCTATGTTTTGTTCACTTTGGCATTGATTGATTGCACCACCAGGGGTCACAAAATGAGGTTTTTGTTCTTCCTCGGCCTTGTATTCATCCTTGGGCTAGGATTGTTGGCTCGAAGAACATGAGGGTTACACCATGTGTGCGTTAAATAGAATTCCCAGGCCAGATTTAAGCTTCATTTTTCTATTGTGGCCCTCTGTCATGAATTTGTTACTTGTCCATGAATGGGTTTCTCTGCGTATACACCATTAGCCTTGGGTTATCACCAGTATAAGAGTGGCTATGCTCTCCTTGTGTTGGTTACGCAAAAAAACTTGGCCCTCTTGTTTGAAGAGTGATAGCGAATACCATCTGGGCCTCTTGGGTTTACTACTTGGATGGTTGTATAATTGTCGACTATTTTGAGAACAGACTCGCTCAGTTGGTCATATGATAGTCGTGTTGGTCACTATATAGTCATTGGATCGGTTATAATAGTGGTAAACCCTGCATTACCAGTTTCACTTTAAAATCACACCTTTACTCACCTTATGTTGATAGCTCAGTATTGTTAATGGAAAGGGCATCTGCCCCGATTCAATTGGATGTGTGGGTATGCATAATTTCCACAACTTGTTAGGTTGTTGATTTTTTTAAAGACAATGACGAGTTGTTTGGTAGATACACAGTCACTGATATTTGCACTGATGATTATTTGAATGTTTATCTAGCATTGGTGAAAATGCTTGGCGTTTCTCATGTCGTGTTGTGTGTTTGTAAAATAAACAATGGTCGTGGTAACTGTGGTTTTCTTTTGGGGCTGAACGATTATTTAACCAGATGACTTTGGGAACTGTATCCTTATGATTGTTTGATTGTTTAAGACTGAAATTGCACAACATGGTTGATCATAGTTGGACTAAATTGAAGTAACACTATGTTAGGTTGATGAATCAACAACGAATTGAGCTATTGTCATGACTGTGTGCTTGGTTTTGTAAAATGGAAATATTGCATCGTGTTTTTTGGGTGGTTGTGCACTGGGTATAGTATAGATAGCTTGAGTTTCACAGAGTTTTAATCACGTGTATCGATCATTTGTTATGAAGGGCATGTTGTCTAGGCTTTATCATATTGGACACATGGCCCATCTCTTTAAGCCACATTGAATTTTTTTTTATAGTGGAAAATTTACATTGCCTGGGCAAATTACCCTATGCACAAGTTGGGTCTAAATGGTGATTGTGGGTTGTATGTTTAATTGACAATTCAAGTGTGGAATTTTGGTATTGATTATTTTGGTTACTGTTATATATGTTCAACGGATGTCATTGCATTTAAATGATGGGCCCAATTGTAGTGATAGTGACTTCATTGTTAATTTGAAAACATGATTTTTTGAGTATTATGGTGGATTGAAGAAATGCATGGGCAGTGGTTGTTTTTTATATTTACAGATTGGAAATGGGTATTGTTCGTAACTTCTTATAAAATGTAGAGTGTGTGAATAAAGGGAACAAAACCTCTTACAAATTGTGTGGATACATATTGTCTTGTGATGGCACTGTGTTGGATATTTGATTATTGAACAGTGAACTAGTTAAGTACACAGTAATTGTTATTTGGTCATGATGATTGTTGGTTGGTGCATCTATTCTTACTGCAGAATGTTTTATGGATCACTTGATTAATTTCATGAACAGTAATCGTTATCCTCCCCTTCCATTATTTCACTTTCCACTAATTACAAACCTTTTCACCTCCCATATTCATTTTTTCACTCCATGTTTTGAGATTGATTACAGTCAAGAGAATTTTTGTGTTAAAGTGGATGAAAGTGGTAGTGTCTTGGGTGGATTGCAGTGAGGTTTTATTGGTTTTATTTACAGTTGATTTTTGTTGTCATTGATAAGTGACCATGTCTTCTCCCCTTTCATTATATCATATTTTCGCTCAATACAAACCCCTCACATATCCCAGAACCCTTTTTCACTCCGTCTGCTCGTTGATTAATAGTAAATCAATTTGTATCGATTGTATTGCATGAGTCTGATACATTTCTGAGCCAAATCTATTTCATACTTTTTTTAATAGTTGTCATGTATGGTTAATTAAAAGACTATTTGTTAATCGATCACACATGCAAGATGAGTTTTTTCAATCAAGGTAGCCATGGTCAAGGAAACAAAGGTAGAGGTAACTGGAACCAAGGCCCATGAAGGCCTAAGTTCTCCATACATTTTGACGTTAATTCACAAGAGCTTGGCGAATTGTTTCATGTCGGATTCTTCAATTGGATTGGGTAGGGAATAGTCCAACCTAGGACTGAAAGGCCTCCTTTCCAAGCCCCGCAAGCACCCGGTATCCATGTACCTCCTCATTTCTCATTACAACCTGAGGTCCCTGAAAATGATGGATGGCATGAGATTGGCCACTCAACAGTCTCCCAACATCATGGCTGGCCCAACCTGTCTTTGCCTGCTCCTCCACCTATTAACCCCATTGCACAAGATAACCCTGACCACTCACCAATGCAATCCTCCCATGCTAGCAAGATATTGAAAACTAAGGCACACCATGCACTTGATAAAGGAAAATCCACTTCTGCCCCTTCCTCACCCTCCAATGGATCTGACAAATCTGTGTCTTCCTGGATGCATTTGAGGGATGATTGTTCCCACGTGATCAGTGAAAGTAGGCCTAAAGGCTCTGCACAGCCAAAGGAAAATTCATGAAAATCAAGAGGTGACAATAGCAATCAAGGAAGAGTTGCATCACAGACTGGGAAATATGGTTTCTAAGTTTTTATTATATCTATTGTTTTATGACAATTGACTTTGGGAATCTTCAGACAACATGTTTATTTTGGATATATGAGTATTATTTTGAAATAATTTCAAATTTCATGAGTTTTAATTTTTGAAAGTGAATATGTTGATGGAAGGCACAAGGAGGTGTCTTTTTCTTAACTAATCATTATGTTATGATTGTTATGAACCAAAGGGAGTTACAAGGGGTCCCACCTACTAGTTATTATTTAATTATGACCCTTAATTATAATTATTACTCTTCCCCCTAACTAAAGTAAGTTGAGCCTTTTAATTAACTTAACTAATGAGTTCGTTCAACTACTTCATCCAATTTTAAATTGTTAAAAGCAAGAAGAAAGGGAGGAAGAAGAAGAGGATAGAAACAAAAGCATACTAAGGTTTGCTCTTTGAGTTTATGTTGAGATAGTTCAATTTTCATTCATTCATATATTCATCAAGGCCTATGTTACACATTATTTTCATCATCCCTATGACCGTTAATGATGTAAACCTATCTGTAGTCTTCAGAGGGGTTAGTGGCCTGAGTTCCTGAAGAAAGAAGGGAGAAGAAATTTTCCTGAGAAAATAAGTTGCATTTTCCTTTGTAAAAACCCTATAAAAAGGAAGTTTGCAGGCTGCATTATAGCTAGGGTGCGAGAATGCCTGATTCTCGTAGGCTGCACCATAGTTGGGTTGCGAGAGGTTTGCAAGTTTCTCTATAAGCAGGGTGCGANAATGCTTACACGTGGGAAAAACAAGCGTTTTCTCGAATCTTCTAGAAGGAGAAACTTCCATGGTGAGGTGGCATCCAAATGGTTTGGATCTTACTCGCTTTCATGATTTAGTGGGATCATCCTAACCTCCTCACCTTATCCTCTTTAGCTTATAAAAGGAGAGGAGATCTCATGGAGAGGGGCTAAGTTGGATTTGGCTTGGAATTATTAGCTTGGTTAGAGTGGTTTTGAGTTTTGCCTTTGTCAAGATAGATTGTGAATACTATCAGATCTGTGCTCTCAGAATTCTTGGAGTGAAAGTGTGTGGGGAATGAAGGACAGTT
>SNQJ01S0004669.1:149036-182156 GCA_010110895.2 Picea sitchensis | reverse complement strand
AAATGGTATGTCACCTATCCCTCTTTAGTTAGTAAATTCAATATTTAAAACTTAAGGAAAGCGTCATGTTCTGGTGTGTTTTGTTCTAGATCTAGGTGGATCTAGGGAGATTAGTTAGTGTCTGCACCTACCGATTTATCCTACAACAAAATTGGCGACCATACTGGGGAACATATTGTTTCCTAGTTAGTCTAGTTTCCCTTCCTTTGATTGCTTGTTTTCTGGTTTCTGAGTCTGTGGGACACCCATCCAGACTCTCTGGATCTAGAGGTTCACTTAGATTCCCTGTCCTTTTTCAAAATTTTCTTTGATTACAGACATTCTCGCACTGTACCTCTCTACAACTTGTGAAAACCATTGATTTTTGCATCCTACTGTTAGATCCAGTGCGAACTTCTCGCACACTACCAGTGTATAGCCTACAAGAATACCTAATTCTCGCACCCTACCAGTATCTAGCCTCCAAGAATACCTAATTCTCACATTGTACTCTACTGTTAGGCTGTGAACTTGTTTGTAAACTTTTTGGATTGGGTCTTGTCATCTTTTGATGACCCGGTTTTGCTTTGATCAATTGGATTGAGCTTTTGGAGCCTATATTGATCTGTTTACAGTTTGCTTGGCATTCTTTGAGTTGCTTTTAGCCATCTTTGCTTTGTTTGGTTTTGAAGGATTAGTCTCTTGCTTTGATTGTCTTTCAATTACAAAGCATGTGTTTTCTTTAGAATTGTTTAGGGAAAGATCAGATTTCTTTTGAATAGTTTGCTTTAAAAGAAAACTTTTAGTTTGGGTTTCTTTGTTTTAAGAAAGTTCATTATTACTTTTAGTGAAATTTTTGAAACAAGAGGATTTAATTTCTTGATTTATATTAGATTGGGGGCATTCTTGCATTTGAAGTAGCGAAATTGCATGATTCTTGGCATTTTTTGGTCTTAAATTCCAAAACATTTTCCCCCTCATGGTCGGGGGGGGCCATGAATCGTGCATTGGTGTACAGTACCTTTTTCTCATTTCTTGAGAATCTTGATATTGATGAGTTTAATATATTTCGGGACATTGTGTATATGGGAATGATAAATGTTTTCTCCTTCTCATAGCATAGCTTTCATAGAAATGAAAAGATTGCATCTTCATCTCTTTGCATAATTTTCGAGTTGGTCAAAACACCATATTGTCCACGCCATTTTCCTTTTTGAGTAACAAAATCCATAAAATAAAGCGTTTATAAAAATTGATTAGACATTTTTTATACTTTCTGGTAGCAAACCTACATTAGATTAGTTATAGGGCTTTGGAATAGGTGTGAAAGATATATGTCCAAAGTTGCAAACAAGCATAGAATCTTGAGTTAGGGAGTGGTTAAATCCACTTATTACATTTTGTCCTGGGAAGCCCTTCTAACACAAGGGTCAATCATGAGGTCACATTGAGACTTGCAGAGTTACTCACCCTGCTTTGTTGGTCTTGGTGTAGGGATTGCGCGTATTATGGGGGTCATTTGAAGGTATACCCACAATGATGAGTGGAAGCCTTTCAAGTTGATTTCGGGCTAGATACCCTGCCCTTGTGCGTGGATCAGATTGTCGACTTTTTCCCCAGGCATCACTGTAGTAATTGGTAACCTTAGTGGCCTATCTCTCTATTTTCTTTACATGAGGTGATTGTGGAGGGGCAGGTCTTCATGGTACCTAGAATCGACGTTGGCCAAACTCATGCAGGCTCCTTGGAAGGTATACCCATGATTATGTGTGGGATCTTGCACCAGGGAGTAAGTCCGTTAAGCAGGTCGTCAACATAACTTTTCCACCCTCTCTATCTCATCCCCTTCTTACATTGTTCCCGCGATGTTGGATTTCATAACCAACTAGTGCGTTCATTGTGAGAAGGTTTTGTTTGCTTGCTTGCTTACTAGATTTTTAGTGTGTGCTGTTTGTTTTCCTTAGAGGACTCTAGATTGGATATTTATTTAATGGCGTCAGTTCCTAGAATGACCAATGAAGGAACCCCTGCTCCCGGGGAACCTTTTGTTTTTCCTTCTTACGGAAACATTGGTCCTCCTCATATTGCTACTTTGAGCCTTCCAGGTCTCACAATTGGGTTACCAGTATGGTTGTTTTCCACTCAGGTAATCCTGAATGCAGTTAGTGCTTCAGTCACAAGCACTTCCCCTCAAGAACATCAACCTCGTTTTGATCCTTCACCGTCTTCACTAATAAGATCTTCTTCGCCTTCTTCACTTGCAAGGTCTTCTCCCATTTCACCTTCTTCGCCGAGTGAAAGATCTCAAGCTGGTAACTTGGTGGATAAGAAGAAGAATAAATGAAAGAATAAGAAGAACAAAAATAAGCAAGGATCCAAACTTCCAACCACGGTCAAACATGTTGGAAAACAACCAATTACTGTTAATCATGTTGGGAGTGTTGATGATGTCAAGATCACCTAAACAACTTGTAAGCCCAAGTACCCTTGCAGACTTTGTAAGGGTAGCCATATTCTTAAGGATTGCACTAGTCTATCCAAGGTTATAGAAATATGGTCTACACATCCTCTCCAACCCATGTCGTTAGCCTATGAACAACATGTTGATGACTTCCTGTCGACTAGTCACGATATAGTTGGGAAGAAGAAAAGTAGAGCCAAGTTCTCGTGTATGTTATGCAAAGGGAGTCATCTAACTCACCTTTTCCCTCGTATGGACGAAGCCTCCAAAATTCTTGGAAGACATGACTATTTCACAGCGTCAAATTCCAGCTGCTTATCGCAAGCTTTCTCTCAACCCACCTATAGTTGATGGAATGATCAATCTGGTTCCCCCGTTGGTCATTCTGGTTGATCATGTTGTCAATCTAGTCACGTCCTTGATTGAACCAATTGACAAAGTGGTCGATCCAATCCCATCTTCGGTCGATCCCACTCTCCCTTTAGAGAGTGTTAACAAAGTGGTTGATCCGATCCCATCCTCGGTCGATCCCACTCTCCCGTTAGAGAGTGAAACTCAAGTGGTTGATCATTTTCCACCTGTCGACCCAATTCCCCCCTTGGAGAATGCAGCCCACATGGTCAATCTAATCTCTCCATCGGTCGATCCTACTCTCCCGCTAGAGGGTAAACCCAATACTGCCCACATTTTTCTCGTTGATACAAAATCTACCATGCCGAGGGGTATTCCTCCTTCTCCCAGAGGAACCCCTCCAAGTAATGAGGCCATCCGTTTTGATTGGGGTGTGCTAACTGGACCTCGTCTTCCCTCTTAAATTGATTTCCATACTATAGTACAAGTTTGTGGTTGGCACGTTCCTCAAACGTTGATAGATGAAGGTTCGTCTGTTAGTATTTTGTCCTCTATTGCTTGGCAAGCTTTGGGTTATCCTTCACTTGCGCCGGTTACATAGAATCTGTTATCTTTTAATAGAAGAACCAGTCAACCTTTAGGGACCCTTCCCCAGTTTCCTGTAACTTTGGGAGGGAAAATTGTTTTTATTGATGTCATGGTAGTCCAAGATCCCTTGGATTTCTCTTTACTCCTTGGGCAGGATTATGTCTATGCCATGAAAGCTATTGTGTCTACTCTTTTTCATGTGATATCTTTCCCTCACGATGGATGGGTTGTGACTATTGATCAACTTTCATTCATTGACCTTGCCTGGATTGCCTTCCTGAATGGTTCTTATATGCAGACGGTATCGCCCCCGCCACAGGTCAATTATGTGGTGTCGTCGCCCATGGCTTCAACTTCTGATGACTTAGATTCAGTCGTTAACATGGTGATCTCTTCGAAAGGGTTGTTAGAGCCTGATCTCTTTACTCCTATCACGACCCTCGACATGGTGTCCTTCCAGAGTGTGTTTCTTCCTTCCAGTGAAGACCTCTTGGAAGCCATGATCAAGTTTTGTCCCTTGACATGGTCTCCTTCCGGAGCATTGTCCTCTTGGAATCCATGATCAAGAAGATTTCGAGGATAGTTTTTGCGTCTCTGAGGCAACCTCATTAAAAAATGAAACCACTTGCGAGGATAGTTTTTTCACCTCTGTGGAAACCTCATTAAAAAATGAAACAGAGGTTACGAGCATAGTTCTTGTTTCTGTGCCAAGCTAGTTAAAAAATGAAATAGTTTTCCCCTTCTCTGTTTGAGTCAAGTCTAGTATTTGAAGCTTCATTTCATCTACTTTTGCAGTTAAACGAAATGAAGCTTGGGGGGAAATGCTTTTAGCCTCTGGACTTCATGTTGAATTTGAGCCGCTAGCTTCTTAAGTTGGGGGCTAAGTACCAACCATCCATGTGTTATGCGTTGGGAAGTCCAAGCATAGTTTTCTATGGTTCAAGCTTGTGTAAAAATGAAACCACTTACCTCAAGCATAGTTTCCTCTGGTTCAAGCTTGTGTAAAAATGAAACCAGGTTCAAGCATAGTTTTGTTTAGTTTTTAAGCTTGTGTAAAGATAAAATCTATCCCAAGAACAGTTTTGTTTTGTTTTAAATCTTGCGTAAAAATAAAAACAATCCCGAGCTTAGTCTTTGTTCTTTCTCATGCTCATTAATACATGAGAATAAGTTACCGAGCTTAGTCTTTGTTCTTTCTCGTGCTTGTAAATACGTGAGAATGTAACCGAGTATACTTTTATCACCTTTTCAGACTCGTAAAGGTTATACGAAAAAGGAACCCCCTGGAGTTCCCTTTAAGCTCTTTTTAGACTCTCTAAACATGAAAAGATTGTCGAGCGACCTTGTTCTTTTCACGCTCTTTAAAGTATTTGAAGAGAACGTCTGTTGAGCGATAGTTTATCTCTTTTTTGGTCTCATCAAACTACTTTATG
The DNA here is from genome assembly GCA_010110895.2 of Picea sitchensis. NCBI lineage: Eukaryota > Viridiplantae > Streptophyta > Pinopsida > Pinales > Pinaceae > Picea > Picea sitchensis. The sequence goes on along the minus strand of SNQJ01S0004669.1, from coordinate 177,344 downwards.
AAAAAGGAACTGAGAGAGTTATCTTTAAGTTTTTTTTAGACTCTATAAACATGAAAAACCCCTGAGTTTTCTTTCTTTGGACTCATAAAACAAGCATTGAAAGCAGGGATGATTTTAAGGATGGAAATTTATTTTAAAATGTAGAAACCTTGGCAAATCTTATTGATCCTTCATATGTCAGCTATAAATGTTTGGCGATATTTTTGTAAAAATATTCAAATTTCTAAGTTTTTTATATAGTTTTTATAAAATGTTGGCGATTTTTAAGGTAAAATAATTATATCCTATAGAATTTGGGAGAATCATTTTTAAAATAGCGAATCTCATTTTTGGAAAAACCATGGAAAATTAGCCCATGAGCGAAATTTAGCCCCTAAAATCATCCTTGATTGAAAGGCCCATGTGGGACCGAACCACTCCTTCCTAGGGTTCGTTAAACATACTCTGAGGGACTTGTCCAAAGGATGAGCTTACATTACAAGCATATGTTATCCTCCTCAAGCTTGCATAAAAATAAAGAGGTACTCGCCAGAAATGGTGGGGAAAAAAATTGGGAAAGAAATATGTCTAAACCTGTATTCCATGGAAGAGTCTCTTTTGAACATGACACCCTTTCACTCGCCTTGTGTCTAGGTTGGAAAATCCACTTGTCTCTTGATCATACTCCTATAAGATTACAAATTGGTCTGTGATCCTTGTTGTTGAGTCAGTATTTCCAAGACAATTGTCGTGTCATCAATATGTTCAAAGAGAAGTTCAACCCTGAAATCCTTCTATTGCGTCGGCCATTTCTGCAATCCTTAAGCCTTCTATTGCGTCGGCCATCCCTGATTCAGCCCTGAATCACTGGTTACTCTGATCCACTTCAAATATTTTTACCCGATTCATGTCATTGATGGGGGATACATTAAGGCCCTCCTATGACGAGTCTTTTCCTGTTGAATTCAACCCATTATCCAGGAATTAGACTTAGAAACCAATTGGTACCTTGGAACTTGCATGCCTCAATGGCAGGTTTCCTCGCTTTTGACAGTGGGTGTTCATTATTGACCCTTGATCGAGAGATTCCGTCGAGTGTTCGACCTCAGCTCATTGATTCAAATTCGTTGGATTGTACCAGAGTACCTTGGGATTCATTGACATTAATGGTGATTTCCCTCGCACTTGTTAACGGTATACACTAATGACCGGTAATCAAGTGGTTTCTACCATGTTCGACTTCAACACATGTATTCACATGGTTATATTCGTACTATAGAGTGGTGGAGATGAAGACCCTGGATCTTTTCTGACAGATTCAGGTTGCGTTGGAGTATATTCAGTTTGTACTATTGCATAGATCCACATTGTATGTCCCATGGCTATGTTCAAATTTGATTCTTTAACACATAGATCCACAATGTATTTTTGGTGGCTATGTTTAGATTTATGTCATATTGGCATGGATCCACAGTGTATGTTTGGTGGACATGACTTGTCTTACTTGATATGGATCTTTGCATGTCGAAATTTATGCTCTGAGTCATTTGTATTCTGAGTATGGGAATGCCTACCTCAGCAATGATATATTATTGTATTGTATTTCCTTGTTTGTTGGCAGGTCTCCGACTGACTGTTCCTTGTTCCCTACACACACTCGACAAAGTATTTCAGYTATCACTATGTTCTACCTTCATACTTTGGGGGGCTCTCTGTTACACATTATTTTCATCATCCCTATGTCTGTTAATGATGTAAAACTATCTGTAGTCTTCAGAGGGGTTAGTGGCCTGAGTTCCTRAAGAAAGAAGGGAGAAAAACTTTTCCTGAGAAAAGAAGTTGCATTTTCCTTTGTAAAAAACCTATAAAAAGGAAGTTGCATTATAGCTAGGGTGCCAAAATGCCTGATTCTCGTAGGATGCACCATAGCTGGGTTACGAGAGGTTCGTAGGTTTCTCTATAAGAAAGGTGTGAGAATGCTTACACGTGGGAAAAACGAACGTTTTCTCGAATCTTCTAGAAGGAGAAACTTCCATGGTGAGGTGGCATCTGAATGGTTTGGATATTACTCGCTTTCATGATTTAGTGGGATCATCCTAACCTCCTCACCTTATCCTCTTCATCTTATAAAAGGAGAGGATATCTCATGGAGAGGGTCTAAGTTGGATTTGGCTTGGAATTATTAGCTTGGTTAGAGTGGTTTTGAGTTTTTCCTTTGTCAAGATAGATTGTGAATACTATCAGATCTGTGCTCTCAGAATTCTTGGAGTGAAAGTGTGTGGGGAATGAAGGACAGCTGGAAGGGACCTTACGACATCAAGGCCATGGTTGTAAACTCTCTTTCACATTTAATATGATATAGTAATATGATTCTTTCCTATAAAGCTTGTTGTGTTTTATTGTATGATTCCTTGATCACATACATAGGTTTATATTGAGTTTATGTTATTTCTATCACTTTGGTTGGTTGCATTGTTTTGCAGGTTCATCATTGTATGAGCGTTGGAATGGAGATAGGATGGAAATGGCGAGAGGAAGCGACATTTAAATGGCATGTCACCTATCCCTCTTTAGCTAGTAAATTCAATATTTAAAACTTAAGGAAAGTGTCATGTTCTGGTGTGTTTTGTTCTAGATCTAGGTGGATCTAGGGAGATCAGTTAGTGTCTGCACCTACCGATTTATCCGAAAACAACCTAATTCTCTTTTGTGATAGCAGGGTCTTATTGTAGACAACAATATTCAGGGCAATCAAATCATTCAGACACTTGTTTTTCAAAGGTGTTGATATATCTTTGATAGTCTGTGCAGACTTGTCTATTTGTGAATTATTTTTCATGAATGATAAAGGCTATTGTGCAGAGTCGAGTGGGCAGCAATCTGTGGCAAGTTGATCCAAATTTTAGAGTTCAGTTTTGGTTTTCTATCAGAGGTCCTTTTGTATGTTCCATCGGGGATGTCTAAGTTTGACTTTGGTCCAAGATTTATGTATGAGACTTTGTAAAGAAAATGACTCTTTGGTGAATTGGAATGAAATAAAGGATCGCTTTATGTCTCATTTTTATTTATTATCACCTTGGTGTCTATACTTATGTTCTTACATTTATTTCAGCAACTGTTATATTCAGAAAATTACATAAAAAGTGAATTTCCAGTAAGCTTTTTGTTGATAAAAGACTAGCCTAAGCACTCATAATTAATACTTGTGAGTTAGGATGTTGTTTTTGTTGGCTATAAACATAGGGTGATATTCCCGTCTACTTTTCTTTAGCCAAGAAAGTATGAAAATGCTTGAGTAAGATCATTTCATATATTTTCCTCAACACACACTTTTTACATTTTTGCACACAAAACCACTCATCACACACATTATTTATGTTCGAATAGTGGAGGTCGAAGTAAGCTTTATTTTTTAGTACCCACAAAGTACTTCAAAGGAACTCTGAAAGATCTTACTACTTTGGAAATTTCCCACACCAATTTAATTCAAACGAGGTTGGTCCATGACCCCAATATCTCATCCCACTACATCTAAAAAAATTCTAAGAACGCACTAAATTTGCCTCCATAGGAGGTGCCTAAAAGAAATTTTTTAGTCTAGATAGGATCTCGAGGGTAGGCATCCAAATAACCCCCAGTTATCAGGTTCTCACATTTTGAAACAATAGAAGTTGAGAATAGGGATCCTTCAAATCCTCCAAGTCAAGTGTTCATATACCATAAGGCAGGGAGATACCCGTGAAGGGTCGAAGGCTGAGGTCTGGTTGTTCTATGCATCCCTCTTTGAGTCACCCAACTCTTGTGAGGGTATCCATCCCGTGACCCATTTTTTAGGCCAAAAATCTAAATGTTTCACTTTGACCGAGGTACTTAGTGGCCAAACATAGGATATATACCCAGGTGGTGGTTGTGGGCTGCAATTGCACCTTGATCAAATTTTGTGTGGCTATTGGGAAATATCACCAGCTCTTTTGGGATATGCACCCTCTACCCCTCATTATAATTGATTACTTCAACCTTCACTAGTTCCTCTTATGGTGGGGTCAGACCCCATTTTCGAGTGTTATTGGAAGGACCAATGCTAAATTGAGAGGAAGGACGATAGATATTTTAGGACACGAGCATTTATTTTATTTTTTCCCCCATGCAGACAAAATCCACCTATCCACATGCTTTTTTATTTTACAGTTGATTTATGTATGATGTTCATTTGATTACATGCAATTGTGAGTTATACTATTTTGTGAAGGTCAAAAATATAAAAAAAAAATGTTCATTTATTTTTCTCTTGTCACCATTTTCACACATTCACTTTTCTAGTCAAAACCATAGGGGAACCACAAAATCCCCATCATTCTAGATGCTTGCAGAATCTCCCTCCTATCCTAGGAGGATTCCCTAGTATTTCCAACTCACCGACTCCACCATATCACACCCTAGTGAGTGCTACTGTCTTGGGATCAGATTTACTTGGTTCCACTTTTATTGGGCCAAATACCCAAGGCAATCCATCTATTGGTTCTCCTTCACAAGGAAGTTGGGGACAAACTTCTTCTCAAGGGAGGAGTACAAACCCACCAAATCCCTCTCAAGGGATAGGTCCATTACTAACACACACAATGGCTAGAACTAATCCTCCACCAAATCCCCCTTTTCCATACTTGGCATCCCTTAACATTCCTGATTTAACCAAACTCATGAATGACCCCATTTTACATGATGCCACTTGGCCCAATATGCCTACCAAATTTCCTTCAGACATTCCAAAGTTTGAAGGTAAACCAAGGGAAGACCATGCCAACCATGTTATGACCTTCCACTTATGGTGCTCTTCAAACAACATCATGGATGACTCCATCCTCTTGAGGTTATTTCAAATAACTCTCACTGGTTCATCATCCAAATGGTATGTGGACGAAAAATTGGGGTCCCACGTGACCTTTGAATCATTGGCCAAGGCCTTTTTATCCTTTTTTCCAATTACTAGTTCGTCATGAAACTAACTTAAAAATTCTCTCTGATTTCAAACAAACCATTTCTATCCATATAGCTGGCCATATCAATGAACTGTGTCAGCAACGTAGTTTGTGTAAAGCAGAAACCACCAAAGTACAATGTCTCGATTGGTTTCTGAAATCACTCATCCCTGTGATTGCCAAGGATGTAGCATCCACTTTTCCTTAATCAGAAGAGGAAGCCATCAGCAAGCCCCAACAATTCAGCCTCATATATTCCCAATCAGGTTACTTGTACATAATATTTCATGATGCACCCAGACCCATACCATTTGACCAGGACAAACCTGGGGTTTCTCACGCTGTGGATGGATTGATTGGTTCTATGACACACCTCAACCCTTACAGCCACCCATCACCTACCTCTGGTGCAAATCAATATCCTCAACCATATGGAGGGACGTCTTATTACCCTCCCCCCACTCACCAACATTCATATCCCATTTCTCCCCCTTGAACGTTGGGGGGACCCCCACTGGTACCCCAGATGCATTTGGTCTCTCAATCAAGTATGGGTCCACCCCCAATCCCCATATATAACCCAAACAATAGTGGAATTACTTCAAATTCCTATATTCCATATGGATCATCTCAAAAAAAAAACCCATATTTTCCATTTCCTAGTCCCCCCCAGCCAATTTCTCCTCCACCAGGACAACCACATGTCGGCGTTAATTTTGTTCAGCCCTCTCCCATTCAGTAGGTTCATTTGTTTGAACAGTTGAATATAGAAAATATGGCCCATCATCCAAATAATTCCAACAAGAAAGGAAATAATCGCAACCATAAGAACTTGGGACCAAGAGGAAATAACCCCTAACAAAATCGTCCCACTAGGGGCACCCAGAATCAAGGCACCCAAAACCCCCAAGGGGGAAACAACAAAAATCAACCACAACAAGGGAAGAATAAAAATCTCATAACTAACTTCCCTTGCAATCTATGTGGTGAGTATGGACATTGTACACACCACTGCCCTTAAATTATTGATTACAAACGGATGAAAGAATCCATGAACACTCAACACCCTCCAGCACCACCTACCCCTCAACTGGCCCCACAACATTATTTGCAACCACCACCCCTGGATGTTTTGAAAAACCCTATTCCACACCAAGGTGTGATGAATACCCAACAAGAGATAAACTCTTCCCCAATGCAAATGGGTCACTATCAAAACCCAGGTCCTAATCAACCTAGAAATCCAACCGATCACAATATCCTTCATACCAGTGAGGAAGAGATTATTCTGCAAACATGCAACCGTCCATACGGCCTGCCTCCTGAATCTACCCCAACCACCTCAAAAACATCTCCAACTACAAAATGGCATGCATTGATGATCCCACACCCTAACACTGAACCAAATCCCCATATACCCTGCATACCTCTACCGAGGAATGTACATAAACCTCATGCTAGGGAAGCCCATAACTACAGTCCGATCGATGACTTAGCACAGTCTCATTCAACCATGTCTATGTTGGAGGTCCTCTAAACCTGTCCATCGCAACGCAAATCCTTGATTTCTGCTTTGGGGTCAGTCGACCCAGCGGATACTTGACTCATCACCTTTGATATAGAAAACAACGAACCACACCTCCCCGCTCTGGTAGCCTTCCAGATACCAGTTAAGATCCAGAACATCACAGTTCATTGGTGTGTCATCGATGAAGGTGCATCCACATGCATCATGTCCAAATTAGTATGGTATAAACTTGGCTCACCTGAGCTAGTACCATCTTCCATCACCCTGAGAGCTTATGACGGTCGACCATCATCCCCTGAAGGGATCTTCCAAAATGTCCCTGTCGAACTTGGGGGAAAAACTATTTTGATTGACATTGAATTTATAGATGCCCCACTTAATTACAATATCTTGTTCATATGTAGCTACATGTATGCTATGAAGGTGGTAGCCTCTTCTGTGTTTCGTACGAAGATGTTCCCCCACAACAGTAAAATCATCACCATTGACCAACTTACACATTACGAGCCTAATCATTCCGCCAACATTGATAACATCTTCCCTCTTATTCGTGCTAGCTCGAATGCTTTTCCAGTCATCGAAATTGGCCCTAGAATATTCAAAGACCCATCCTTGTTAGGAACTTATCATGGAACACCACCTCTCCTCAACCCTTCTATTTTAGCACAAGTGTGTGTAGTGTCTTCTAACGGAACAAATATCAGAGACAATACTCCTCTCACTGAGGTCCCTCCCCACATAGAAGTTCCACCAGTCAGAGAACCACTACCTAAGGAATTCCATGAAAACACCACCACACCAATTGTCTTGAATTCCCCCCCACCTCCAAGGGAAAATCCCGGTTTGGGAAACATTCCCCCAAGTCATTACCCAAATCCCCTTTTTCTACCCCCCACATGGCATCTAAGAATTCCAGATAGTTTCCACCCTCACCCTTCCCAACATGGTTCTTGCCATCCCTATATGGAATCTCCATCCACCCTCCATGGTTCCTACACCATCTCTCCCTCCTCAAATAGAGGGATTTCCGATGCAAATCCCACTATAGGTTCCTACCACACCACCCCCACCCCCAACTAGTGACAACAACACCACTACCAGGGGTAGACGAAGGAAGAACAAACCCATAACTCCACTCCCTCCCCAAGCCCAACCTCCTTTCGCACTATGAGAAAGAGAAGGACACCCCACTAACATATGTCCTACTCTTCCCGAGTTACGCAATCTTATCTAGCTCCCTAAAGCAACCCCATTTATTTCCACTCCACCAAGTACTTCCACCACTACTACGAAGTCCTCAACCACACACAAGAAAGGGTCACGAACCAATTTTGTGTATGCCATATGCTCAGAAAATGGCCATTACACAAATCATTGCCCTGCTCTACCTCAATTCCGCCAAACATTAGCCGCAATACGCCACACATCTCGGCCTGATACCTCTCAGACATTCCCTACTAATGCTCACATTACTAACATCCATTATATTTCATCATCAGTCCTCGAGCGAATGAAATACCATCCACATTATCATGAAATTTTTTTTATGTCAAGCGAGCCATCACACCCTATACACGTTATCCCTTCTATGTCCTCACCCCTTGAGCATAATAACACTTACCCATTGATGGTTCCCCCTGCCATCTCCCAGGATCCCATGTATTCTTGCATTTTCCACTACGATGAAGATATATTGGAGGAATTGACTACCCTTGATTACCCTTGGAATGTGCTCCATGATTGAGCACTTTTCCTCTCACAAGCAGTCTTTCACCCTCCTAATCAAGGCTCCTTGTGCATGATTGAAACTAAGGATTTTCTTCCTCTGAGGCATATTGACTGGTTCAAAAACCCTATTCATGCCACCGATTCTTTTGAATAAGGAAACATGGCCAACATCTCCCCCACAGTCAAAATTGGCATTTCCATTAAACAGAACATTGTAGAAGAGATCACCATTGGCGTCGCATGCTCCCTTGAAGAAATCATTGCTTACAAAACTCTCTTTTAGGAATACCAAGATATTTTTTCCTGGTCATATACAGAGATGCATGGCCTCGATCCTTCTATAGTCAAACATTGAATAAACACATGGTCGAATATCACCCATATTCGTCAAAATCAACCCCCCTCCACCCATCCAAAGTTGCGGCTATCAAAGCTGAAATTGAAAAATTACGTATTGTCGGGTTCATTTAACCCATTGCATACACTTCTTGGGTCTCCAACCTCGTCCCCATTAAAAAAAAACAAGGAACTATTCCTGTCTACACAAACTTTCATGACCTCAACCATGCTTGTCCCAAAGATAACTTCCCAACCCCTTTCATCAACCAAATAATTGATGATTGTGTCGGCCATGAGGCATTGTCCTTTATGGATGGGTTCTCCAGATATAATCAAATTCAAATCCACCCAGCAGATCAGTACAAAACCGCTTTTACAACCCCTTGGGATACCTTTTCTTATCAAGTCATTACCTTTGGACTCAAAAACATCGGTGCTACATTCCAATGGGCCATGACCTATGTTTTTCACGATCTTGCTCGCATCATCCTTGCTTATTTGGATGACCTCACTACTCGATCCAAATAGTGAACCCAACATTTAGACGACTTATGCATCATTTTCCAATGATGTTGCCAATATAATATCCGCTTGAACCCCCTCAAGTGTTTCTTTTGCGTCATTTTTGGACGCCTCCTCAGGTTCATTGTCTCCCAACACGACATTACTATGGACCCCCTCAATATCCAAGCTATCACAAAAATTCCAGCACCTAGGACTTTACGCCAACTACAGAGCTTGCAAGGCAAAGCCAACTTTTTACGTCGCTTTGTCCCAGACTACGCCACTCGCGCACATGGTTTTCTCCACTTACTGCATCATGATATCTCATTTCGATGGGAAGACCATGCTCAAACAAATTTTGATGATTTAAAATATGCCCTATCCAATGCCCCTTTGATTAGTCACCCAGACTATGATCACGATTACATCCTCTACTTATCAGCCTCTGTTCTTTCAGTCCCAGAAGTCCTCGTCCAATTAGGGGATGATGGGCATGAACATGTGATTTAGTACATTAGTAAAAACCTTTCAGGACCACCCTTGAAATATAATCACGATGAAAAGTTCGTGTTAGCAGTTGTCCTCGCAGTCCAAAAACTGCGGCATTACATTCTGCTTCGAACTACCAAGGTTGTAGAAGATTCCAACCCCATGCAGTACTTGCTCAGGCGACAAAAAATCAATGGGAAATTTTCCCGATGGATTGTTATCCTTCAGGAATACGATCTAGAGTTCTCTACTCCCAAAAGAAAGAAATCTCTTGTCCTAGCCAAAATCATTACAGCTTTGCCCTCTGTTATAACCCTAATTTGCACCAAACATGCTTACCTGGCATCAAGCCATCTCAGATTCCTTCTTTTCCAAAACACTGCTGAACAACTCTTCTTAAAAACCCCTTTTATAAAGACCCACATGCCCTACTCCATTACTGCACGCGTGTACATGCTAGCTAACCCAAGACAACCCACGTGTGCCTACAAAAGCATGGAAAACGGAAAGTTGGTGACAGAACACACAGATTTGGGTAAGTTAACTAAACCTTCCAGCCATGCATGGCCAGTCACTCGACCAAATACCTAGCTTCTTCTAGCCTATAAAATAAGGGTTAGGGGTCCCATTTGAAAGGAGGAGAATCATAGTAAAGAAACTATACCCGATTGAGCATTCCCTTTGTCCCAACCTTTAGCCATCCTTGTGCAAAGAGAAGTATAGAGAAACTCAGTTGGAAGACAGTGGAAGAAGAGCCCAGGACCAGGATCGAGGAGCAGTAGCCGACTTTATCATTGTAAGGTATCATTGTGAATTTAATAAAATAATTTCTTTTCTCATCCCGGCATATGAGATTGTCATTATTGGAATATTGATTGTATGATTGATTAAATCTCTAACCCATTAGTTCATAGATCAAATGCATGTGGAGTTATTTTTTTGTCTTTAGTGAATGCAGGTCAGCATTGGGAGGAGAGTTGCAGTCAAAGAACGACCAAGCGCGAAAAGGGATCGACATCAAACACAAAGAATAAGGTACGTCAACTTAATCTCTTGAGCCTTGTATTTACATATAAGTAATGGGGGTCTAGGCATGGGATGATGGTAAAAAGTAAGAATCTTTAGGTCATTTCTGCATGCATGATAAAACCCTTAGTGCTAGTCTGTAGGAGGGATTTCCCACCCACAACAGAATTGGCGACCATACTAGGGATCTCTAGGGTTTCTGGGAATATTTTGTTTTTTGGGTATTTTTTAAAAATTGGTTTCATTACTTGTTTTTAAAATTTCTACAAAAGTCTGAGCTAACAGAGATTTTGGTCTTCCATACCAGTTATATCTGTTTCTTTTCTTGAATGCATCTTTTTTCGAGACCCATAGAGGTACACGCGGCCTGTATAAGGTTTGCACGCGTGTACCCACGCCCTACCCTCACACAGCCCGTGTGTACACGCTAGCTGAGGAAGTGTCAGTCGAGTGTATGATTTCAGAAAATTTCTTTTAGAGAGGCAGTCATCCTCTCCACTGTCAGAAGTAATCCTTCTCAGGGGTTTTCTGGAACTCATTCTAGTCTCTATTTTTTGCAGTTTTGTAGCTTAGGTTTCACCTCAGATTGGTTTTGTTCTATGAAATTTTCCTTCAATTGTTTTATTTTTCTGTTAAAGTAAGTTTCTGAGTCTTCAAGAGATTTTGGTTCTCAATACCAGTAGTCTTTGCTAGTGCTTGATTGCTTGTCATTTCATTTTTTGAAGAGTTGTAGAGGTACACGCGGCATGCATAAGGTCTGCCTGCATGTACACATGCTTTGACCTTACACAACTCAAGTGCACACATTGGTTGTTGAACTGTCAACAACATGCATGTTGAGAAAAAAATTTAGTTTTAGGAGAGACAGTCATCCTTTCCTTGTCAAGAGTTATGCCTCTCAGGGTTCTTGGTCTCTGTCATAGTAGTTTTAGCCTAGGTTGGATTCCAGCATAGCTTGCTTTTTCATTGAAATATTTTTTGTGTTTCCTAGCTTTTTTAACTTATTTTTAGCTTGAAATTTTAAGAAAAATGAGTTGCATTTTGAAAAACAATTCCCCCTCATGGCCGAGGGGGGCATGAATCGTGCATCCATCAGTTTCTTTTAGAATCTTTTGTTATTTATGCTTTGATTGGAAGAAAATATAGAAAAAAAATAGTTTGTTAGATCTCTTTCTTTCCTGGAATTTTCTTTGCATTGTTATTTGAAAAAGAAAAGAAATTAGCATAGTGTTGTGTTTTCTTCTCATCTTAAAAGCATTTCAAAATATATATATATATATATATATATATATATATATATATAATCATTCTTTCAGTGTTCATATAAGTTCATCATTTTTCATAAAGAGTCTTAATCTTTTCCAGTGTTCATATAAGTTTCATCATTTTTCATAAAGAGTCTTAACAACATCAGTTGCACTATTGTACCCCTTTTGAGTAAATCAAGCCTTAAAAAGAACGCTAATTAAAAATTACTAGACTTTATGTTTGTAGGGTCCATCAACTAGATTAGGCTAGAGCCTTGATTTAGGTTGGAGAGGAAACTCTTCAAGGCTATAAAAAAAATATATGAGTCTATGCTAATGAGTGTAGAAGTCCAGTATCGTGAAATTTATCCGGGACCCCCCTCTAACAAGGGGATAAACACGAGGTCGTGTGCAGAAAGGTAGCGGAGATAACCCCTCCAAAGATGGACCAATCGTAGTGGAGAACACATATAGAGGGCTTGTCTTGGGATTCCTTCGATTGCATTTTTCATGGAGCTTCATGGGTCTTGAATCCGTTCGAGGTCCTCAGTTGTATTCCGGACCACATTCCTTCGATACCCTTGACAGGTTTTGGGATCAATACCCTGCTCATTGTGGTCTACCTGACTTTCGACTGTACCCGCCTGGTGACTGTTCGCGCACTGGAAACCTAGTTGCCTATATTTTTTAGAGACATACACAGGTGACTGCGGGGGTATACCGTGGTACCTAGGATAGACATCGGGCCACTCTTTGCAGAGAATACCCGTAGGGTGCTTCCGTGTTCGATTTTCACTTGCACCGGTAAGTTTCTCTAGTGTTGGTTGGTGTAACTATTCTTCCAACTAGTTAGTCGTTTGCTTAATTTGCCTTTAGGAACTTTTAGTGTGTGCTTTGTGCTCCCTAGTTTTCCATAGTGAGTTATTCAATTGTGGCTTTGGTTCTATGACCTAGGGTGGTAGACCGCCCACTCCGCCGGTTGAGAGGACTTTTCAGTCTTCCGCTTAGAAACGTGGAGCCGCCTCTTTATAGGCGTTGTTTTGATAACACTGGTTCTTCAGAGTTAGTGTGTGAGACTTTTACGGGCTTGAACGATCCCTCAAAGGGATAACCTATGCATAAGATATTCATGGCTAAAGCTCCCGATGATACCAACCAAGGAACCCCTTCGCAAGGGGATTCTTGTGCTTTTCCTTTCTTTGGAAACGTTGGTGTCCCTTTGATGGCCACTTTGTACATTCCTGGGTTGAATGTGGGATTACCGGTTTGGTTGGGTACCATTACAAATGTCCCAAATGCTCTTGATGTTTCTCAGTTAAGCACTTTATGTCATGGGCACTCTATTGATGTTTCTTCGTCAGCAAAGTCTTCTCCTCCTCCTTCTCCCACCTCTGGTGAAAGTATAGTTACTAGTAACCGAAAGTCTAAACGAAATAGACAGAGGAAGAATAGGAAGGAAAAATCACCAACCTCTGCGAGTCATGTTGGAGATAGGTTGACAACCTCTGCAAGTCATGTTGAATACCAACACCCAGACTCTGTAATTTATGCTTGGGGCACACACCCACCCTCTGCAAGTCATGCTGGGGGAAAAAGTCCAGTCACTGCTAGTCATACTGGTAATAGGTCTGTAGCCTTTGCAAGTCATGTTATCGACCCATCACTAACCTCTGCAAGTCATGTTGCAGATGTGAAACCAACCACTGCTAGTCATGCTGGGGGCATTAATTTTGTTGAGAAACCTAGATGGATAGGACGTCAGCCTAAGTTCCCTTGTAAGCTTTGCAAGGGAGATCGCCTTACTCATTTGTGCCCTGACATTCCAGAGGTACAAATATTGTGGTCCCTGTCTGCAAGCTCTTCTGATTCTGATTCTTTTGAGGTTTCCTCGCAATCTATTCAGCCATTGCTTGAGAAAGTGGTCATGCCGATGTAGTCATCAGCTGATCCCACTCCTGTTTTGGGGGGTGAGGTGCCTTTAGACCATGTAGTCTCATAGCCTATTCATCCATTGGTTGCGAAAGTGGTCATGCCGATGCAGTCATCGGTTGATCCCACTCCTCTTTTGGGGGGTGAGGTGCCTTTATACCTTGTAGTCTCTCATCCTATTCAACCATTGGTTGAGAAAGTGGTCATGTCGATGCAGTCATCGGCTGATCCCACTCCTCTTTTGGGGGGTGAGGTGCCTTTAGACCATGTAGTCTTGCAGCCTATTCATCCATTGGTTGCGAAAGTGGTCCTGCCGATGCAGTCATCGACTGATCCCACTCCTCTTTTGCGGGGTGAGGTGCCTTTAGACCATGTAGTCCCGTAACCTATTCATCCATTGGTTGTGAAAGTGGTCATGCCGATGCAGTCATCGGATGATCCCACTCTTCTTTTGGGGAGTGACGTGTCTACTGACTATGTTTTTAGCATTTCCGGTTCAATACTTTCATAACAAGGGGGCATTCCACTCATTCCGAGCACACCCCCTCTAAGCCCTAGGATGGTTTCCTTTGATTGGAATGACCTTGTTGAGCCTCGTCTTCCTTCTGCTGCACCTTTTCAAATAATGGTTGAAGTTAATTCAACAAACATTTATTGATGTATTGTGGATGAGGGAGCCTCTGCAAGTATTTTATCCTCCTCAGTTTGGAAAGTCTTGGGAACTCCCAAGCTTGTGTCTGCTTCGCATGAGTTGTTGGCTTTTGACAGACGTCTTAGTGAATATTTGGGGATTCTTCCTCAGTTTCCTATCTCATTAGGTGGGAAGACTATCCTTGTTGATGTTATAGTGGTTCAAGGCCCGTTAGATTTCAATATGCTTCTCAGGCATGATTATGTATATGCTATGAATGTTGTAGTGTCTACACTCTTCTGGGCGATGCATTTCCCTCAAAATGGAAGCATTGTCACTATCGACTAGCTGGCATCTGATAATCACCATCCTAATTTAGGATTATTTCATACTACACCTTTATATGTTCCTAGCGTTCATGTAGACTCTACCCTGCCATGGGTTAATTATGTGGCATCTTATCCTCGATGTTCAATTGCTTCTGAGAAGGAACCGGTGCAATCATGTGTTCCCTCTTGATACTTGGTCTCAACAATTGATCCATTGGTTTATCCAATGGGGGCATGGGAGGCCTTGCTTCCCCCTCTTAGTCCAAGTGGGCTTGAGTATCCTTCTGAGTTTGATCTCATTATTTGTAGATCCTCAAGCCCTCGTGCTTGTGATTCTTCGCTGATAGACTCTGCCAGCCCTTTCCAGAACCTCCATCATCATATGGAGTATGGTCAGTTTATTTCACCCTTTGGGACTGTCGATCCTCATTTGCGTGATTTCTTGGATTTTGAATTTCCTTCAGGTGAGGCTATCCTTGAAGCCATGACTACATTTTCTATATCGAGGGAGGACTTACATCGTGGTTTTTTTTTTCTTTCCTTTTGGGAGACTTTCCAAGTTGACTATTGAAGAGACTCTTGGTCTGAGCCTAACAGTGGGCTCTACCTGAACCAGTTTCATGCATGAGTTGTAGTCCCCAATGGGTATTCTTTTAAGCCCTTTTCAAACCCTCTAAACATGAAAAGATTGTCGAGCGATCTTGTGGCCTTTCATGCTCGTTAAACTGAAATTTGAATTCACATCTATCCGATGGTAGTTTACCCCTTTTTCGGTCTGGATGGTCAATTGTATGAACAAAGGTATACTCTAAGGAACTCCAGTTCTCTAGAAGAGTACCCTCAGGTATCATTTTAACCCTTTTTCAGGCATGAGGGACTAAATGTACGAAAAAGGAACCCCCATGGAGTCCATAGTTAAGCTCTTTTCAAACTCCCTAAAATTGAAAAGATCGTCGAGTGACCTTATTATTTCACACTTGTTAAAATGGTCCAAAAGAACATTCCTGACGGAGTCCATAGTTAAGATTTTTTCAGACTACTTAAAAATGAAAAAATGGTTGAGTGATCTTGTATTTATCACACTCGTTAAAATGGATTTGAATAGATGTATTTTCGGTGCTAATTTACCCCTTTTTCGAACCGACTAGACTACTTTCGAAAAAGGTACCCCAGTGGAGTCTCCTTTTACATTTTTCAAACTCTCTAAATATGAAAAACCATCGAGCTTAACTTCTCTGGGCTCGTTAAACTTACATCAAAGGATGTTACCATTGTGTGTTTTGTTAACCATGTTTGCATACCTGCGTCTTTGGTCTAATGCCAGCTCCATGTTGCTCTCAACTGAGCCATATGAAGCATGCCTTATACGCAATCCTTGTAGCACTTTGCCTCTGCGTCTTGACACCTTTGGTCCCAGGAGGGATTTTTCCCGAGTGTCCTTTCTTTGAACATCAGTCTTGTCCTTGCACCTCTAACTTGTATGTTTGCAACACTCATTCCTCCTTTGTAATGTAACATTATTTTATTCTTTTCCAAAATTATTGAAAAAGACCAAAAAAAAATATATATATATATATATACCCCAAAAAGAGGAAGGGAAAAGTATTTTCTTTATTGGCAGCATAATGAGTCGCCCTTAGATAAATCACATCTGTCCATTTTTTCGTCAAACCCTGGGGTGTAATATGACCTTAGGAAGTTGTTCCCACTACATTGAGTTGTGTCCTCCTCCATTTGGTTATTCTTTCAAACATATGGAGAGTTTGTGTTGCCTCCTACCTCGTAAACTTATGTTAATGCCATGTTGCCTGAGTCTCATCATTTGTCATGTTATTTTCCAAGGGAATTTTTTACCAAGCCTAAGTCATCCCCTCTGTATTTTTTCTCTTACCCTCATGCCTGGCCATCCCAAAAGTCTAATCAAGTCTTTGCTCGAAATCAATGAAGCTTTCAATCTGATAATCAAGATTCTCTTATCCATAACCGACGAGTCGTCTAAGACCTATGGGTAGTGAATTCGTACACTCATATTGCACTCCTACCCGAGTTTTAAAGATTTTGAAGTTGTTTCTCAAGCTCTGAAGACCTCATCTCCAGCCATCAGGCCTTATCAGCTTCTAGAAGATGGATACTCTACATGTATATCTTTTTTATTTCAAGATGTAGCTCCACTATGTATTGCTCGCGGCTACACTTTATATAGTTATATGACATAGATCTATAGTGTATTTGATTGGTAGCCATGATTTTATTTCATCCTGAGCATGGGTATGCCCGCCTCGGTGAGACAATTATTATTTTGCAGAAGGCACCTCCTGATTTCTGGTCCTTGGGCTCACTTGTTCGAAACGTTGGTGAAGATTGTTAATGTCTTTCGGCCATCAGATGCTCTTCTGACCTCACACATTAGGGGGCATCTATTATAACCATAATTTGCACCAGACATGCTTACCTGGCATCAGGCTATCTCAGATTCCTTCTTTGCCAAAACACTGATGAACAACTCTTCTTAAAAAACCCTTTTATAAAGACCCATGTGCCCTGCTCCATTACTGCACGCGTGTACATGCTAGTTGACCCAAGACAGCCCGCGTCTACCTACAAAAGCATGGAAAAATGAAATTTGTTGATGGAACACACAACTTTAGGTAAGTTAACTAAACCTTTTGGCTATGCATGTCTGGTCACTCGACCAAATACCTAGCTTCTTCTAGACTATAAAAGAAGGGTTAGGGGTCCCATTTGAAAGGAGGAGAATCATAGTAAAGAAACTATACCCGATTGAGCATTCCCTTTGTCCCAACCTTTAGCCATCCTTGTGAAAAGAGAAGTATAGAGAAAAGCAGTTGGAAGAAAGTGGAAGAAGAGCCCAGGACCAGGATCTAGGAGCAGTAGTCGAATTTATCATTGTAAGGTATCATTGTGAAGTTAATAAAAGAATTGCTTTTCCCGTCCCACCATATGAGATTGTCATTATTGGAATATTGATTGTATGATTGATTAAATCTCTAACCCATTAGTTCATAGATCAAATGCATGTGGAGTTCTTTGTTTGTCTTTAGTAAATGCAGGTTAGCATTGGGAGGAGAGTTGCAGTCAAAGAAAGATCAATCATGAAAAGGGATCGACATCAAACACGAAGAATAAGGTACGTAAACTTAATCTCTTGAGCCTTGTATTTACATATAAGTAATGGGGGTCTAGGCATGGGATGATGGTAAAAAGTAAGAATCTTTAGGTCATTTCTGCATGCATGATAAAACCCTTAGTGCTAGTCCGTAGGAGGGATTTCCCACCCACAACACCCTCCGACGCCAAAGCTTCCCCTATCAATGAGTATTTCCCCGATGAACACCTCTTCTTCATCCCCTCAGACGATCCCTGGTATGGTGACCTCCTCGTTTACCTTTGTACAAAAAATTTTGGGTCTCATATTTCTCGCGATGATCGCCGATGCATTCACTATCAAGCTCCTCGATACCTCCTCATCAGAGATACTCTTTACCGATGTGGGGTCGATACCATCCTTTAGTGATGTCTTACCATCGATGAAGCTGACAGAGTCTTGAATTATTTCCAAAGCAGCGCTTGCGGTGGTCACCTCTTGGGTATGTCCACTTCCCAAAAAATCATCCGAGTATGATACTTTTGGCCCACTTGTTTCATGACTGCATCCACGCTGTCAAGCGATGTGATAAATGTCAGCTTTATGCAAACAACTCACAAGCTCCACCAAGTCGTCTACACCTGGTCATCACAATCAGCCCCTTTTGTAGATGGGGCATAGATTTCATGACTTTCCATCCTCCATATAGTAATGGACACAACTACATCATAGTGGTAGTGGATTATTTTACCAAATGGGTCGAATCCATGCCCACATTTAAAAACATTTCTAACACAACGACGCATTTTTTCTTCAACCATGTCATTACCCAGTTCGGAGTCCCATAATAGTTAGTTTCCAATCATAGTAAACACTTCAAGAACGAGATATTTGTAGAACTCTCCTCAAAGTTAGGCTTCACCCATGATTTTTCCTCCCCATACTACCCTTATTCCAACGAACAGGTCGCGGTTGTCAATAAAGTCCTCAAAACCATGCTACAATGCACCGTCAACAAACATAAGACCAACCGGCATCACATGTTGTTTTCTGCTTTATGGGGTTATCGCACAGCAATCAAAACTGCCACCGTTTTTACACCATTCCACCTCATCCATGGGATAGAATCCACCCTCCTTATCGAGTGTGAAATCCCCACGTTATGCACTGCCATAGAGGTCTTACTTGACACTGCTCTGATGGAGAAGCACCTACTGACCTTAGAATCACTTGATGAATACCATCGATCTTCATTAAAACACAATGAAGCATCTAAAAAATGGTCCAAAACCACCTTAGACCGCCATGTCAACCTTTGCTCATTCAACGAAGGTGATCTTGTGTTAGCCTACGATATCGCCCACGACTCTCTCGACCATGGGAAATTCGAGTCATTATGGCACAACCTCTTCATCATCCAACATTTCCTTACTAAAGGTGCCTACATCTTGGCCTCTCTCGAAGGCTATCCTCTCAAAGAACTCGTCAATGAGTTTTACTTAAAGAAATTTTATGCCTAATCATATCCCCCCTACCTTAGGTTTCTCTTTGTACACATTTTTAGATTTTTTAGTCTTCTTTACTGCCTCCACTCCTCATGTCTGATCTATAACCCATGTTATTGAGAAATTCATCATCCATCATCCTACCACATCTGTTACGCTGATGGTGCCAGCCGCTGGACCCAAAATCTTGCTTCAGTCGCTTGGGCCCTCTATACCCCCTCACATATACTACTCCATTCCAGTGGCATATTCTTAGGCCTGACCACAAACATCCAAGTCAAATATGACGTCGTCATTGGTCTCCTCGCCAAGGCCAGTCACCACCACATTTGTCACCTTAGCATTCTATTATATTCCCATCTTGTCGTCCTACAACTCAACAATGTGTATCATGTTCACGATCCTTGCCTCTTCCAAAAATACCTGCAAGTTAGACTCCTATATCACAACTTTTATTCCATCACATTTACACATATTTCAAGAAACCTCAATCAAGTAACAGATCACATGGCTAACCTAGTTTTATATTGGCATTTATCACATTTAAAACATCATATACATAACATGATACATTTGTCAAAAGATAGCAATAGACATCATAAATCATACACACAAAACACAAAGACACGCATGGTCACCAATATATCCACCATATATATCATAAAGGCCATAAATGTTTTACAAAAAATAAATATACAACTTCTTGTAGGTTCATGAGTCCCATCATCCCTATGAGTACAAAACTAGGTATCAAATACCCTATACAAAATCGGGCTCCCAAACCCATACATCTCAGCTCGACACTCACGGTGCCCCTATAGCTCTCCCTCCCAGGTCCCCTGTTAGTTGGGGGCCCTCCAGCTCCTGGAGGCAGTCGATCAGTCATAGTTTCCCCCGCCATCGTCACCCTACGGATCAACGCTTGCCACTCCGTCAGTACTCCCACACACTAGTCCAAGATCTCATTGTCTTGGATGTGGGCCCATACACCCTATGGAACACTCTGAAGGACCTGCTCGAACTGTCGGCGCATATCCTCTGATATGGGTGCAGCATCTCTCTGTGGCTCTCTAGACGGCCTGACATTAACATCATATCGTCGGTTCCTCTTCCCAACCCTTGCCTATGCGAGATCCTATTGAGCCAGCTCCCATTGATCTAGCTCCTGAATGACATCCGCCTCTTGACCATGGGCTCCAACATCTGCAAAACAACACAAATGTAGTGCCAGCGTCCATATACATGTCTAATCAACACTATCTACCAAAATCAAAAAGATAGATAACACACATACCTCTATGGTCCCAGTCCTCCCTAGGAGGTAGTACCATGTCGGGGTCTTGTCTATAGTCCATACCAACATATGGATACTATAGAATTTCATGTGGCATCTATCACCACACTCAAGAAACTATGGCCACCCTCCCCTCCTCCATGTCACGCCAAAATGTGTGCCCACCACATCAATCGAGGCTCTCTCTAAAACGTTGGCACCAATAGAATATGAGGGAGCAATAGAGGCACCCTCTCCAAGAACCAGGCCACCAAAATTGACCGGAATTTAAAATCACCACAATCGGCACACTGACACTGGTTCATCTGGGACACCATCTGGGTGTGCATCAATACACCCCATGCAAACAAGTCTCCATTGAAGACCTCCTCCACCACCCTCAACTTCCCACCTATGATCTGTTGAGTGACCAAGGATCCATATATCCTCACAACCATGGCAACTATCCACTCAGTCAACAAGTCATCAAGGGCCTCAATTCGCACGACTGAACCCAACATAGGGTTCGGCCTAGAGAAATTTCGTGTCACGGTGGTCTCTACCATGTCCTCCCTTGGTAGATGGGGATCCACAGGAAAATCCCTCCCAAGGAATTGGAGTCTTGTCAAAAATTATACATCACCTATTGTATAGAACATCAGTTTCTCCCCCCATACCACAAAGCACTACAGTTCAGTGCTCCACATTCGAATCAGAAATTGGAGTAAAACTTCCTGCGACCGTATCAAAGGACAGTCGAAAAACTTTAGCAACCTGCAGGCTACCAAGTGTCTGTGTGATATTGGTTGCTCCCTCGTAACCTCTCTTAATATGTCCCAAACCTTCTCTCACCAGTGGACCGACTGTTGATTAAGGTTGGTTGTCATTGATGTCAACCCTTGAAGAAAGTTTGATAGCAAATTTTGGTAGCACAAAGGTTTGGGTAATGGACCCAAGATTGTTTCATGTATAATGGTATGAGTTTTAATATATTTGAAGGTAATACTATTCTATATGGATAGTACATGTCATTCCATTGTTGGTGGTATGTGTAACGTCAGATAACTCCTCATGGTTAGAGAGTTATGGCCATGAGAAGTTGGAGAACCCAAGTTTGGGTAATGGACCCAAGTTTGTTTGATGGATAATGGTGTGAGTTTTGATATATTTACAGGTAAGACTATTCTATATGGATATTACATGTCATGTCATTTTTGGTGGTATGTGGAACGTCACATAACTCCTCACGGTTTGAGAGTTATGGCCTTACGAAGTTGGAGGACCCTCATATGTCATCTAGAAGCCCCAAAAGTTCAAAGTAGTCAAAGTGGTTTAAGAGATTTTAGAAGGTAAATAATAGAGTGAAGTGATGAGTNCAAAGTGACCTAGAAGATGCTTCTAAGGAAGCTACTTGGAGAGTATAAATAAGAGGCAAGGCTCTCTAATTTTATATCACACTTGAGAATATTGAATATATATAGGTGACTGAGGTAACCAAAGGATATCTAAGCCGAATTTCCGAGGGAAGGTGAAGAAAATAAGGCCGGAATTCAAGGGAGGATAAATTCTTTTGATGATGCTTTCTAAGATATGTTATTTACAGGTCATCTCACCATTTTCGCAAAAAAAAAAAATCTAGAATGATTCATACCATGAAATTGATATTCCATTGATGAAACATATCCAAGTATCTATGGTAAAAATTTCATCTTGTGGGTCATTGTATTTTTGGAGTTACCCTCCGTGGAAAATAGGGTATGTGGCTAGTCCTGAAACTAGTCTAAAACGGGTGTTTCGGGTACAAACATCATAACTTATTCATAAAAGATCCCAATTAAGTAAGACCAAATGTGTTGATTAGAGTACAGTCTTTTATATTCTATGTAACATTTTCAGATCTATTCAACAAATATTCTATGTGGGGCATGCTTTACAAGGTTTCTCTCTAGAATAAGCCAGAATTCAGCAAGGTATGTCATTTTTGCTATAACTCCTTTTCTGAGAGGTTCCAAGTAGTGACACCTAGAGGAATTGCATAAAACAAATTGAATAACATTATGTACTATTTTCATATCTTTATTCATTACAGGTACATAGTTATGATTATTTCAAGTTAGGGTTGTTGACTAATCCCAAACTAGTCATGTGAGACTAGTTTGATGAAAATGCTAGTCTCTTGTTGTGAAAGTTAAGGAAGGGTTGCAGGTATGTGATCATATACACCAGGTATATTACAGAGTTACAAATCATATTTGGATGATGAAATTGATGAGGGATTTTGGTTAAGGTACAAATTGGGTACATGGTTGAGACAAGTAGTTGATGAGTTGGCACATACATGAGGTGTATAGTTGATGATGTTGGTACATATTGATGAGTCATGGTTGATGAGTAGTTGACACATGATTGGTGCATACTTGTTACATGGTTGGATGCACTTGTTTATGGTACATGTTGATTACAGGTTGGTGCATGGTTGATGCACTTGTTTATGGTACAGGTTGAGGTACAGGTTGATGCATGGTTCAAGTTTATTGGTATAGGTTTACAGCGGTATATCTCACAGTGATAGTGTGACAGTGGTTCCATCATTCTACTTCTACTTCAGGGTGGTTGGACGGGGAAAGGACAGGTGGTTGTAGCCACCTTTCGGTTTTAGCCAAAGAACATAGGGGGTTGTAGCCTCCTTCTGGTTATAGCCAGAGAATAGGGGAGTTGGAGCTTCCCTCAAGTTGTAGCCTGAGAAACAAGGGGGTTGGAGCCTCCTTTCAGTTGCATCTGGAAAACAAAGGAAGTTGGTGCTTCTAATGAATGTAATTCTTCAAGACATATAAGAAAAAGAATTTTGTGGTTTTCTCCGGCTTTGGGTTTCCACGTAAAACACTGGTGTATTGTGTATGTGTATGATTGTTCATTTGTTCATTTCTTATTTACTCTGCAGTTGTTGGATGATAATGCTACATTGGTATAACACTTGGATTATATGGTTAAAAAGGATTAAATTGCTCTATTATTGACTCACCCCCCCTCTCATTAATCCAACACCGAAATCATACTCAAGACTCTGTTGATCAACTGCATTCACCTAGAAACACCTGATCAGCCACATCATCCATAAAAAATTTACAAACATCAAAAATCATACCCCCCTTAGCGTGCACAAAGTGCATGGCTTTCCCCCATACAATTGTGCATCTATGCGTGACTGTTTCTCGAACAATTGCGCAATAATGTGCAACTATAACACCCACATCCGTGCATGTGTCCGCAGTTGTCCTTAAAACAGGTGTGCATCCAATGCGCGCCTGTTAGGTCACCCCACGCGCTCATATGTGTGGTTGTTACCTACACAGCCGCACTCTGTAGGGTTTCCCATTACAGTCATCCATTCATGAATGTGTGATTGTCTGGGAAAATCCCACACATAATGTGTGGGAAACCGAGTAGTACACATGCACACATGCGCAGGTATTCCCCATTTTCCCATGCACTAGTGGGAACCTACTCTTAAAAACCCTTGTACGACCCTTCGTGCAGCCCCTACCTAACATCCATTCAATTCAAAAAATACAAGATGATAACATCAGTAACTTGTCTCTCACAGCTCTCGGATTTGTAGCCCCACTCTCTCTTAATCTCCAAATCACCATACAGCTCTCTCGCCAGATCCGCAATAGTGTCGGTGCAAATGAGGTGGCATTGTGGGCCCACCATCCATATATAGGCCCTTTTTCCAAACTTCCACATTTTTTTACAGGAGCCTAGAGCCTCTGTTTTCCAATCCATTCTCAACCACGAGATATTTATCTAGCCATATACACATTCACATTCCCTGGGTTATCATCTACACTTTTCCCTGGAGGAGCATTTTTCTCACACCACGTTCAAGTACGCATGTTCACTTTCAAGTTTTATCAAATAGTTGTTATTTGATCTTTATTATCAGATATTGTTCACGTCAGGTATTTGGTTTTTTATTTGAAAGTACTTGTTCAACAAGCTTACAACCCGTTCAGGTATATGTTTGACACTGGCATGTAATTACTCCCTCTATAAACAATTGCATATCCCAGTCACACCCTCTGACATTTTCCTTTAGGGTCCCTACATTCGGCTCAACAGTATCTTTACCTTTTCCACATTTTGGTACTTTCAAAAGATAGAACTCTCCCCCACATGAGTTGTCCCATTCATAGTTACCCTTGGCAATTTGACACTCATGTTGATTTCACCCCTTAGGATTGGGAGTCTCGATAGTATTTTGCATTTCCGAGAATGAACCCCATACTTCTTCTTATCATATTTCTAACCTTCCCAATGGAATCCCCAGGTCATATAATCCTACACTTGGTTCTATTGACTGCACCCCCACAGTTACATTAGCCCTACATCTCATCCACCATCAATTTTCCCATCTGCAGATTGTCCTCCATCGATTTACCTAATACAGAAACCCACCCATGGGGCCCCCACCCTCCACTAGTTCTCTTTCAAAAACTTGTGCTCTAAACAGGCCAAGCCATCTTTCACTGGGGCACCTGTTTCTGTATCTATATAATCAACCCAAATTATTCTTTATTTCTTTGGTAATTGTATAAAGCCCTTGTTTCCAGCATATACATAGATTTTTAGTCATCATCCTTGATGGCCTTCTTTTACTTGACGAAGCAACCCATGTCACCCTTAGTTGGGGCATCCACCCTTTTTCATATTGACATTGTTAACAAAACCTAAGTATCCCAAATCCATGTACCCATCATCTCTGAGTTTTCCCACTTTGTTAGCCTCTTACACTATTTAACCCCATGTCTAGTCATCCCCCTGACACTAGATCTAGTTTTACGGTTGTTGTCAATCATCGCTAAACACCCAAACCAAGGGAAGTCTTGAGTCCCATAGCATATTGAATTCATCTATGTTACCCATCAGTACCTGACATCATATATTACTCATTGGATTTCAAGAAGCCATTTTCTTTTCGACATCATGTCTCCCTTCCCGTCGACCTTAGCACAGTTTCCAGAAGGGCGATAGTGTCTTGACTCTCATTACCTTTTCAATGAGGAGTCTCAGGTGGCACAGAGAGAGTCGTCATCACTTTCTGATTCCATTGACCCCCATAACATCTGACTTCAACAAACTCTCATGTTAAGGTGGGTCTTACTATGCGACTGTTGCAGCTTCCCATACCAGTCGAAGACCTCTGAATTTGATAGGCCATAAATGCCTACGAGTTATCGACACTTCTTACTATCGTCCATTACTTGATTCAAATCCATTTCACCATTCAGAACTGTCATTTGTGGTTCTCAACCGCCCCTGAGGGGGTTGCAATTATCTACATCATCATACATCTTCAGTTACAACCCCACATTTTGGTTTCATGACACGAGCATGGGGCATGCCTGCCTCATTTGTATACAGATTTTATTTTTTCTTCCTAGAGAAATATTTGGTTCCCACTGTTTTCCCTCTCCCTCTAGCAAATCACTCTTGCAGTTCCTCTCTTTACTCTTCCTTACAAATGGCACTCTCAGCAAAATAAACATTGATGTATTTTGGCTATATGTATGCTCCTAACCTCACACATCAAGGGGTATCTGTTATCACTGAAAAATCGTCTACATCATTACATACAACGATTGAAAAAAGACATCAATGCCAGCAACAATTAGTACACCTACAACATCAAAATCCATCAAAAATTCATAAAACTATATACTTTGTTCAAAAATCAAAGTGCACAAATTCACCAAAGGAAGCATGTGCATTGTGCGCAGAATGCGCGGGCCTACACGGCCCTAATCGTGCACTGTGCGCAGAATGAGAAAGATGCATGATTTTCTATGAGCAAAGTCATGCACTTCTTCTGAATGACGCATTTATGAATCTTTTCGGCCTCTCAACCACTTCCAGTCTGACCCCAAACATGATTTGACACTCAGATATGAACCCCTTGTTCACACTATGAACCAGTTGTATCTTGCCATGAATGGACACTATAAATATGTGCCATGGGTGTGCTATAAAAATAATAACTTCAAGGTATTGTTATGCTGCAAGAATTCTTCTTGGAGAATCCTCTTTTCTCTTTGAATCATTCAAGAACTATAGCAAGGGCCATTCCACTCACCTCTTGAGGGGATGAGCATTGTATTTCTTCGCCATTATTACTTGCCATTGTATGAAGAGAATATCTCTCTACTAGGGAACTCAAGAGCCCTTCCGAGGAGGATGAGGGGATTCATAAGTCCCTTCCTTTCTCTGTAGTTCTATCTTATCAATACATTGATCCATTGGTAGCTATATGATTGTCATTTTTTGTTTTTCATGGTTCTAGTTCTTGCAAGCTTCTCTAACATTCTTTTTTTTTTTTTCCTTGTTTCATGTGTATTTGGTTCTCTAATCAACTCACAAACCTCTGTCTTGTTTATCTGACTTAACTAGGCAAGAAAGTGTTGTGTTTTTTCTCACCCATGTGACAAAACCAACAAAAATACTACCACCAAAGTCCGACCAAGCAAACCAGAAGAACTAGAGGAAGGGGTATGCCTCTTTTGCTCACATATGTGGGTAAAGGGGGCTCCTCTTCATTTCATCATTGATAGCGCCAATCAGAAGAACCTAATTTCATCAAAGGTCATTAAGCGGTTGGACCTGACAATGACACCACACCCGCAGCCCTACACCATCGGTTGGCTTCCCCAAGGAAGAGGTCTTTGTGTTATGTTTGTTTGTGGAGCCTGATTATCTTCCTGATTCAGAGGTCCTTGCTTTCAGCCGTGTTTATACCCCATGAAGTATTTACACCCCAGAAGTATGTACACTCTTCCACGCGGGGGAGTGCAGAGGGGGGGTACCCCCTCTACGGGGTCTGGGGGGGCTATCCCCCCGGTTGGGGGGTCTGGGGGCAAGCGGGCCCCCAGCGGGGGTTCGGGGGTGAATCCCCCGAAGCAAAAATTGCCTTGTAAAAGTATATTGTAATTTCATTGTAAATCTGGACCGTTCATTATAAGGTCACAGATCTAATGGTAGAAATTTTGTTAGGGTTTTTTGCCCTAGAAGGCAACCCTCTTTTATGAGGGAAATGTATCGTGGCTATGATTGATGGTGAATATTGTATTCTGAGAGAGGATACTGTGAGAGAAATAAGAGGAAGTTACAGCGGGTTTTGTTGTAGGTTGTATCCCTTCATTTTGTTGGATAATAATAAAGGAAGGACCTAGCAATTTCTCTAGTGGACGTAGCCCACACTGGGTGAACCACGTAAATCTGTGTCTCTCTTGTATTGTGTGTCTTATGTGTTTTGTTTATGCATTTGTTTTATTTTATTGCTCCGCGGTCCTGTTTTTCTAACAACTGGTATCAGAGTGTAAGGTAACTCGAAGGAAAAGAGGGTTCCTGGTTCGAGTGGGAGAAATGTCGGAAGAAGGAAATTTTAGGGTCGAGAAATTTAACGGCCAAAACTACCAGTTATGGAAGATGCAGATGGAAGACTATTTATATCAAAAGGATCTATTCCTACCATTGAGTGGAGTAGCAAAGAATTCGGTGGCCATGAAGGACGAAGAATGGGAGATTCTTGACAGAATGTCTCTAGGAACGATACGGCTGAGCCTGGAAGCATCGATGGCTTTCAATATTTCGAAAGAAAAGACAACAAAGGGTTTGATGGACGCGTTGGCCAAATTGTATGAAAAACCCTCGATGTCAAATAAG
>SNQJ01S0004669.1:120471-137561 GCA_010110895.2 Picea sitchensis | reverse complement strand
TTTTTTTTTTTTTTTTTTTTTTTTTTTTTTTATCTAAATAAAAAAGGTGGAGCCTGCTATATTAAGTTAACGAAGAAACCTTGACAAAATGTACAGAGATATAGGTCTAAGTCATCAAAAATGTTGCCGTTTTACCGGAAACCAGCATGATTTGGAGAACTGTTTTGCCCTCTGTCCTGCCCGGAGGAAAGCTGGACAGATGGTTATAAACCAAGTGAACATGTAACAGTAGCAAGATAAAACAAAGAAACGAAATAACATAGAAGACCTAGATACCTAGTGACCCGTTGCCCTTGCTTGTCTGCCACGCGGACCCAGCTGGGATGTCGAATGCCTGTGCATAGAGAGGGCACTTCCTCTTTGCTGGAGCATTGTAGTACGCGTCAAGGAGCAGGTCCAGACGCTGGCCCATGAGAAGGGCTCTGTGCTCCAGGTCTGCCATGTGGCCTCGGAGTTCGAACACCAGAGCCAGATGCTCTGCACGGAGAAAAGTTCCATGCAGGCCATTACCCATGGCGTCGAGGATTACGTCCCTCATTTCCACGGTCGCTCCATATCCAGCCTCGAGCTCCATCAATTCTGCACCAGCCGCTTCCTCCTTCCTCGCTGGGCTGTTCATGTCCGCGTTCTCTTCGGCTCTAGCTGTGTCCCGAGTTTCTGCCCCGAACGTTGCCTGTGTAGCATGGTTGGTGGGACTGTAGTCACCTAGTCACGGAATTTCCTCGACAATGCACTCAGGGATGTCATCTACCAATTCAAATTTAGGATCGCTTCCATCCCGGTGGTTCGCCTCCATGGCTTGGAGTTCCGGAGCGGTCGCCAATTCCTCCATGAACGATATCTCTTCCACGTAACAGGTGGGGAACGCATCCGCAACACCATCCTTCGGCCTATTTTCAGACTTAATTGCCATGGTTTCACTGCTGCATCTTGCCCCAGTCTCAGCAATGATGGCATGCAGAGCCAATTGTTTAGCTCGAGCCTTCTTTCGGAGGATGGAGGTCACCAACGACAGAGCGCGCTCCAGCTTCTCCTTCCTTTGCCGCTACACTTTGTGGGTGTACCAGGCCGAGCCACGATGAGGCCTGCCCCGCTTCCTGGTCATAATTGCCAAGGAATATATGACAATACAGTGAGGATGCAGCGAGATGAGAGTAAGCCAGGAGACAAAGGGGAGAGCCGAAGCGAGAGTAGACCAACCCTGTCCAAGCGCCCAAAAAAACAAATTGCCAAAGGTCGGATTCACCTGGATATCCATAAACCCTGGCATGCTGAGTGCGCTGTGAGCGAGAGTGTTCGCACGAGGGAGGTGTCCCTCCACCGTATATCTGCTGTTATGGCTGTCTACCATCGTAAATGCAGGGTGGGAGGGTGGCGACCATCAACATTTATGCTATGGCTTAGTGCTGAGCCAGGTGTCGAGGAGCTGCCGCGTGTCACCCCATCCGGGGCTATTAATTTTATTTATTATTATTATTATTTCCAATATTTCTATACCTATGGTTATCAGGGAGGAAATACCAAAACTCTTTTTACACCCCCTTTCCTAAACTTCTTGAACATGTAGATATTGTTTTGGGACCACATACTGTACATGCATATTTACCCTTAGTTTGAATCCCTACAAGATATAGAATAATGTTAATAGAATGCCAAAATATTAAAAAAAATTGTGGAATAAAGGATATATAGAGTTACATTACAAGTTTACATACCACAAAAAATTGTAAGCCTCAATGTATCATGAATTGTCCATGTAAGTATTCCATGGAATTGAAATTGTTTTTAACCTGTTGGTCCAGAGATGCCATACATATTGATGTCGGTCTAAAATTTAAATGCTCATCAATAGGAGATTCAAGATATACATCCATATCTCTAACTTGGTGCTTACCTAGTTATTTGAAAATAGAAATAATTAAGTCCTTGTACATGCAAAAAATGTAACAAAAAAAATAAATTGGTATGTTGTTAACATTCCTAAAAATAAATACATTGAACAATTAATGGGATCATTACATACTTCCTCTTTATTGACATCCAAGGAGAAAGGTTATTATTTATAATAAAAATTGGCCAAACTAAGTAAATGGATCTAAGCTCTCCAAATGGATTGACACCATCAATTGCCATTGAAAGTATAATGTTATGAGGTTCTTACTTAAAATGAGCCATCTTTCCTTAATGTCCCTAAATTCAGAACCATATACATAACATAACACCATCTTCACTTCTCTTTTGTGTGTTAACATTAGTATTTTTAGGGTAAAGTTTAGAGTTTGTCTAAGGTTTGAAAAGTCATGCCATGGTCTTGGGAAGACCAAGGCATTTCAAAGCTGAGTCAATGGTTTGTATAGGTCATTACATACTATCAAGGTGAAGAAATCATTTAGAGGGGCCATAGGTGGTTTGTCATCATGGAATAGTTTTGCAAGGGACTTGTCTTGAGTCTAAGTCATATCCAAGTCATAAGTTTGAAAGGTAAAGTCTTGTCAAAGCATCATTTGTGGGCATAATCACATAAAAATTTCTAGTATAGGTGTTTGATGKCTATTTCTCACATATGTACCTTGGAAAGATCAAAACTAGGCGCGCTGCGCAAGTCACTTAAATGATGCAAGAGGTCTTTTCAGCTCAAATGGGTACCTTTTCCATCTCAAACCTCTTCACATCAAGTCTTATATMTTTATCCATCATCCTTCATCCCTTTGCATGATTTCTTGGCATGAAAACTGGTTTCTTACCCCTCGGGCAAGCTCCAACAAAATTTTGCTATGGAAATCTTTTTCTGCGCTACACATCTGCTGTGCCGACTGTCGCACTACGTAAACCCCTCGCTACACAAATCCCAGTGCTTATATCTTTTCTCCTCACCTCATATCCAATCACCAGCTGTGGTAAACACATGTGAAACTTAACCATCCACGCAATGATATCCTGCTAATTCACTTCCCTATTGCTCAATGAAGCTCTCATGCTATTTTGAAACAAACCCTAGCCTTGTTAAGCTTGCTGCGCAAGCTTACCCGTTAGGTGTTGATCATCTCTACCCTTGCCACATGATCACATCCACCCTACAAATTTATTCATTCAACCATGACATCATAGGAGAAAAATAAGCACATAGGGGAAATGTGTTGAGGTATGAGCCACATAGCCTCAGCTTAGTGAACTCAAACCCTGTGTTCAGAGTTTATTTTGAGCATGCCAGATGCATTAGATTCTATGAGAAAATTCAAGGATATAACCAACAACTGACAAAGGAGTTTGCCCTCAACTACAATGGTGTCCAAACAACAATTGTTGGGGTCATCTTCCCAGTGTCAGAGGAGTCAATAACTGTTGTTACAGAGATCCCAATCCCATGGGAAATATGGTTTAAAGGTATGCCTTTGGATTATGCATTTTATATTGATTTCCTTAAGCCTAAATACATAAATCAGAAGATATGAGACACCATTCCTAGGGAATATGTGTTAGAGCCCTATGCAAAGTTGTTGAGGGTCATACAAAGATATTTCACTTGTGAGGGTAGGTTTGATAGGGTGTACCAGTACCATGTGAGACTCCTCATGCACTTCACAGGAAAAAACCCTCTCAACTTGCCTTTTTACTTGTATAGAAGCTTAGGAAAGATGACAGATAAGGTCCAAGCTAGAGTTGACCAACTTAAGAGCAACATGTTCCATTTCTCCTTAGTCAAGCTACTAGTTGTTGAAGAAATCAGAAAACTAAACAAGGAATGGGATTCTTTCTTGTCCTCAACCAATATTCCTCTGGAGCCCAAAAGAGATACCGCATTGTCTGTTGAAAGGGTGTCTCCTAGCAACTCGGGTAAAAAGGGAGAAAGTGTTGCAGAGAAAAGCAAAGGGAAGAAAGTTGAAGGCTCTCCTCCAAGCCAAACATTTCCAAAGAAGGGTAGAAAAATTTTGTTCACTGATGAACCAAAAGAGACCCAGACACCTAGAAGGCCAACCACAAGGTCAACAACAAGAAATATTCCTATACCAGCAGTCCAGACCGAGTATGTTGAGATTTCAGATCAGGGGATGGTTGAAGGCCAAGCCAAAGTAGGAGATAAAGACTCAAAAATTAGGGAATTACAACAACATCTCAAAGAGGCTCAGTATGTGATTGCTCAGTTTTATAAAGAAAAAACAGAGATGAAGAGGAAGCTAGCTGAGAGAGGTTCTGAGGACAAAACACCAAAGGTCAAGACATATCCTAATAGTGAAACATCCAAGGGAATTTTGCAAAACCCTGAGACCACAGTCGTAGACAAGCCCACAACACCTCTGACAAGATCCTCAGCCAGGAAGAATAGTCTAAACATACAGGGCAAACAAGTAGCAAGTGAGAGACCCCCTACTTCACCCACAGAAGGAGAAAATAACATAAGATGGCTTAATAAGTAGTTGAGGGAAGCTCAAGATAAAATCATTAAGCTCAGGGAATAAAAGAGGATATCAAATGATAGAGCCATGAAACATTTTAAAGAATGCATACCAGTCAGAGAAAATTTCTGTGCAACCCTTTCCAATGCCCAATCTAAATTGAAGAGAAATGCATCCATGTTCAGGCCGATGGGAAATTTAAAGGTACATAAGCTAACAATAAGGAGGGAAAACATGTATATAAAGAAGAATATGCAGTTGAATGATGAGGCCATGAGAAGACTGGAGTTGCTTGCAGAAGTAGCACAAGTATGAAAGGATGAAAAACACAGTTTTGCTTTTTGGAGGAAGTCACCATTACAGTTGCAAACTAAAAGGTGACTAAGGGATATAGAAGTTAGCTAGGTTTTAGCTATTGCTATATAAACACCTTTTTGAATTCCCCCGTGCTTATGATCCAGACAATTATAAAAACATGAATCACCTTTTTTGAGGAGCTACAAAGTTTGACTGATAAGGCAAGCACACACAGCTCTTTCGTAGCGCACCAACGCTACACAAATGATGTAGTCATATATAAATGAAAAGGACAACATAAAAGGTTGGGTATACCACATTGGAGGTTAAATAAAGGTTTTGTATCAGTGGTTTCCACTTGGACTTGCACAAATATCAAGAAATCCCAACGCGCTATGCAAACCTGTTACGCAAACGCTGTAGGTAGCATTTGCATAGCGCCAACACCATTACGCTACACAAAGGTGACATAGCTACATGAACGCACACCATTTCTCTCGAAGGCATCTCCAAATAAACCTGATGACTTATCCACACTTCAGAATCGAATTTAGCTTGGATATTTGATTGTATAAGATATGTTTGTTTTGCATTAAATAGGGTCAAACAAACTCACTATTTTTAGTAAAGTCATTTTTGAGTTGTCCTCTTCTATTGTAAACATATCCACTATTGTAGTCAGGAGGAATTTGACCCCTAGTAGCCTAGTATGGCAAGTAGGTTCTTATATATTTGGATCATTTTGATGTAAAAGATGGCGAGTTGGCAGAACTATGGCATTTTTTATTTTCACTATAAAATCTTTGAATCTGAATGGAATGAAATGCATAAGTCCTGAACCTTGATGAAAGAGATGCTAATGGTGATGAGATGACAATGTGTTTCTTGTCTTTGTGTAGGTATCTCTTGTGTCTCTATTTACATCTTATTTTTCCTCCGTTTGAATTGATTTTTAAGAGTTAGAATTCATCTAAAGGGTGCTCTAAAATCAAGGAATTTAGACTTTGTCCTTTTCTTCCTAACTAGATCAAAATTCATCTATACGGTGCTCTGATGCTATTATTTGTTGCTTTCTTCCTCTTTCACCCTCTATAACTAAATCCAAAAACTGAAGGTTTCACCCACCAAATTTATCCTTTGTTCCTCTGTGAGGTTCTATTACCAAGACATTAGTTTCATTTGTTTTCAAGATCTAACTCCATAGCCCAAAAAACATCTTTATCCTTCTTGTCAACAACACTTTATCAAACCCACTCAAACCTTGAAACCTTAGCCATTGTTATATCAAGAAAAACTGTCTATCAGAGATTAAGTGACAAGAGAGAGTCCCCTCTATATTGGAAGGGCTAGCTTCCAGTATTAAAGTTGGTTTGTAGGTTACCTTTGTAAGTTGTTTCCTCAACCAAAACAATTTACTCAGTGCTAACATTCCGGTGCCCCTAACGAGGACGAAATTGAAAATTTTCCCTGGGAAAGAATGACTAAAAGATTTAGATTTGATTCCCGAGGGTAACAATGAATTAGACACCTTTATTGGCTGAATTAAATTTACCTTGTCGAGTTCATTTAATAAGATCAATAGCATAAAGTATTTTTAAATAATAAATCCTGGCTCCCAAGAGAATTTACACTAGAAGGAACCCTGATCCAGAACCTATAACATCTCTGTCTAATCTTGAGAAACTCTTACATAAAATAAAAGAAAGGATAATTGACTCAGTTTCTTACCTGGACATAAATCTATCTTTACCCAAATACGGGGTAAAAAGTATTG
Organism: Picea sitchensis; assembly: GCA_010110895.2. NCBI lineage: Eukaryota > Viridiplantae > Streptophyta > Pinopsida > Pinales > Pinaceae > Picea > Picea sitchensis. The sequence continues at coordinate 131,096 of SNQJ01S0004669.1, read as the reverse complement.
ATGACCTTGACTTTGATTTAAAATTTGAACAAACCTTGTTCAGATCCAGATCAAAGTCCAATTTGAATAAAACCATCTTTGATGAGAATAAATTCCAATATTTGATTCCTACTGTCCCCATTCAGACTGTTCAGATAACTCAAAATCCTCCTAGAGCCATGGCAGCCAGATTTGCTCCCCTTGTCTTACCTGCTAAGTTTCATGATTTACCTCAAAATTATAATCAGAGAATCATATCATTTGATGTTGAAGAGAATGTATCATCACAAAGACACTTAGATTGGTTTAATGACTTTTTCGGCCTAGAGGAGGTAGATCATGAAGATGTAAAATTGAGACTGTTTGCACAAAGTCTCTCAGGTGAAGTCAGAAAATGGTTCAAAGCCCTTCCAACAACAATCATTCTTAATTTTGCAGCCTTTGAAACAAGTTTCCTTGCAACATGGGGTGACAAGAAGAATCCTCTTCAGTTGCTAACTCAGTACAATAACATAAAGAGATCACCTAATGAAACAGTACATGATTTTTCAACTAGATTTATGAAAGTTTACAATTCAATTCCTACTGAAGTAAAACCCCCTCTTGGAGCTGCCCAACTTCGATATGCTGACTCTTTTGATAGTGACTTTGCCTCGTTGTTGAGAGAAAGAAGATCTACTACACTAGATGACATGATGAGTGATGCAATTGAAGTGGAGGTAAATCTGATGGCCTTAGGGAAGGTCAAACATAATCCTGACAGATATATGAAAAAGGTCCAAGGAGAGGCACAACCCTCAACTTCCTAGTCATCAGATGAAAAATTTGATTTGATGATGAATACTATGGAAAGGTTTATGAAAATAATGTCCTTGGATAATAAGCCCACCACTAGAGATCAAACTGATTTTCAGCCTAGAAATCAAAATTTTAGAAGAGCTCCAGTTCCATAGATCAGGCAAAGAGACCAGAGAAATCAAGGTGATTAGCAAATAAAACCTCCTTTCCAAAACAACTATGTGAATGTAGATTTTGATCAAACAATTTAAGACAATATGCATTGCTATGATGACATCGAAACAAATGTGTTCTTAACTAAATGAGAACATGATCAGTTTATGGATGCAAATGATAAGTTTATGTAGGATAATGATGATATGTTGTCAATGGAAACATAAGAGTTTAAGAAGGGATATCAAAATGCTATGATTCAGCTTTAGAAACAGTACAACATCAGAAGAAAAAAGGTGCATGCAAACCTCCCAAAGGGAAATCCTCCAAAGGGAAATCCTACAAGGGCACTTCATATTAATACACCTTCTTCAAGTCAACCAAAGAAAGATAATTCAATAAGGGATGTAATGGATAAAGGAAAATCAAAAGAAGAACACCCAAATAAAATACTCGAGGAAAGAAAGGAAATGATCGTCAAAGAGGTAGAAAAAGATCCATTCTCTTTTGATTTTGAAATTGAAATGGCTAAAATCAAAATTTCTATTTCATTCAATGATTAAAATGGTGAATAAATCAGATCATTAAGATGCTCAAGATGGAAGAAGCTTATGACACTTTAAATGTGCAAGATGATCACCTTGCCATCTTGTTTATTGCGATGATAGGAGGAGAGTGGTGATGATCACCCTGCCATCTTGTTTGGCCCACGTGTGGAGGAGAGTGGTGATGTTGATGATGTCCCCCCTTTCTATGTTAGTCTTAAAATTCATGACATGGCCTTACATAATGCTATGTTAGATTTAGGAGCATCCCATAATCGGATGCCCAAGGTAGTCATGGATGAGATTGGTCTAGATATTACAAGGCCTTACAAGGATATTTTCTCCTTTGATTCAAGGAAGGTGAAATGCTTGGGTGTAATCAAAGATCTTGCTGTACCAATATCCCAAATTCCATAAAAAAATATGATCATGGATGTGGTTGTTGCTGACATCCCTCCTAAATTTGGCATGATGTTATCTAGATCATGGGTTGCAAAGTTGAAAGGGACTTTGCAAATGGATATGTCATATGCTACTATCCCTATTTTTGGTCAAGAAAGGAGGTTGTATAGAGAAGTATTGCTCAAGTACATGGTGAGTAGCAAAGACCAACCAACCAAACATCCTATTTACTTTGTAGATACTGAGGTTGGTTCTTCTATTTTCTATAATGACTTGAGATTTGAAGAGGAGGATCCAAATACATTTATGACCATCAAAGACAAATCTGATCACAAAACAAAGAAAAATTCAGATCTACAAAACAATGAAGAGGATGAGATGTGGAACATGAGCTTTGATGGAGCTACTAGCAAAGAAGGAGCAGGAGATGGCGTGTGGATTATCCCTCCCAAGACAGGTACAAAACTTTTGTTCTTGCACATTTTATTATGATTGCACCAATAACATGGCTGAATATGAGGCACTGATTTTGGGATTGAAGACTTTGAAAGAATTGGGTGCTAGGAGGATAGATGTACATGAGGATTCTGAGCTTGTCATAAATTAGGTAAAGGGTAGATATCAGTGAAATAATCCTAGATATAGGGAATATAGGAATATAGTACTTGATCTTCTTGAAGAGTTTTCAGAATACAATTTATCAGTGATTCCTAGGGGGAAAAATGTAATTGTCGCTTCTCTAGCTACTTTAGCATCTGTTTTCAAAATTCCAATTTTTCCTAGCAAAAAGTATGAAATTGAAGTCAAGCATAGGCCAACAGTACCTGACAACATTAAATATTGACAAATATTCGAAGATGACAAACATGTAGAAAGATTCCTTCAGATGAGTGATGAATTTTCCAATTCAAATATTGATGATGAGTGTTGTTGTGAAGAGGAAGAAGATGCAACTGTGTTCACAAATGATGAATATTTTCAAAATTAGATTGTTGGTAGAGATATAGTGCAAATAAAAAATAACATCATTCCCAAGGGCCTGGTCCCATTGGAAATTTGTTTTGACAACAATGATGTAGCCAAAAATCATAAAATCACTGCAAATGATGATGACATAGAAGATTGCAACATTGGGACTCAGAAAGATCCCAAGATCATTAAATTGTCCAAGACACTCAGTCCATAAATTAAATAGAGGTATATCAACTTAATGAAATATTTCCCTAATGTCTTTGCATGGAGCTATGAGGATTTAAAGGTCTATGATACTAAGGTAATTCAACATGTAATTCCAATCAAGGATGATCACAAAACTTTCAAGAAAAATTTGCGAAGAATTAATCCTCTGTTGTTACCATTGATTGAAAAGGAGGTAAGGAAGTTGTTTGATGCCAAAATTGTAGTGTCCTTAAGATTTTCCAAGTGGGTGGCTAACCTAGTGCCTGTCAGGAAGAAAACTTGTGAGATCAGGTTGTGTGTAGATTTTCAGAATCTAAACAAGGTGTCTCTCAAAGACAATTATCCACTTCCTAAGATGGATTATATTCTGCAGAATGTGGTTGGATCTCAAAAAATATGAATGCTTGATGGCTTCTCTGGATACAACCAAATCATGGTACATCCTGATGATCAAGAGAAGACAACTTTTACAACACCTTGGGGCACCTTCATGTATGCAAAAATGCCTTTTGGGATTATGAATGCAGGGGAAACCTTCCAAAGGGCCATGGATATAGCCTTTGATGATGAGAAATATAAGTTTATTGTCATTTACTTAGATGATATCACTGTATTTTCAGATTCTGGTGATGATTATCTTAAACATCTAAGAATAGTTTTTCAGAAATGTAGGAAGTTTGGCATCTCATTGAATCCCAAAAAGTCCAATTTTGGAATGAAAGAGGGAAAATTGCTTGGTCAAATCATTTCAAAGGAAGGGGTAAATATAGACCCCAGCAGAGTAGAAGCAATTTTGAAGATTGACACACCTAGGAGCAAGAAGGAGGTACAATCTTTCCTAGGAAGAGTAATTTTTTTGAGAAGGTTTATCCCTAACTTGGTTGAAATCATAAAGTATATCACCAACATGCTCATGAAAGGCAATGAGATAAAATGGAATCCTGAAGCTAGGAAGTCTTTTGAAGATATTAAAGTGGCACTGACGAAACCTCTAGTGTTGTCCAGTCCAAATTTTTCAAAATACTTTATCATGTTTTCTTTTGCTTCAGAACACACCATTGTTGGTGTCTTGTTGCAAAAAGATGAACACAACTTTGAAAGGCCCATAGCCTATTATAGAAGGACTTTGAGAGACTCCCCATTGAGGTATGACATCATGGAAAAACATGCATATGCATTGGTGAAGGCCCTCAAAGAATTCAAAATTTATATCTTGCATTCCCATATTATTGCTTATGTGCCTAGAAATTCTGTGAAAGACATTTTGACTTAGCCTGATATTGAAGGTAGAAGGGGAAAATGGATAGCTTTGTTGTTGGAGTATGAACTTGAGATCAAACTTTCAAAGCTAATTAAAGGTCAGGGACTTGCAAAGCTGATGGCACAGTCCAATTGTGAGGTCTTGGGAATTAATTTCATTACTGATTTTTCAGCAAATTCAGGAGAAGAGATAGTCTCACGGGTATCTCAGAAATTCCTTAATTCTCCATGGTATGTTGATAATATTTATGTATTAAGAAATTTACAAGCTCCTCCTGAATTAAGAAAAACTAAGGCCAAATTTTTAAAGTTGAAAGAAACAAAGTTTTGCATTCTAGACCACTCTTTGTATTGGAAAGATCTAGGTGGGATCTTGCTAAATTGTTTGCTGAAGGAAGAAGTGAAAAAACCTATCAAAGAGTTTCACAAAGGTGACTGTGGAGGGCACCATTATTGGAAGACCACCATGCATAAAATACTAAGGGCAGGGTTCTATTGGCGTAGTATTTTTTTTGATGTGTACAAGAAGTTTCAAGCTGTCATGAATGCCAAATTTTTGATGGAAAAAGAAAGATGCAACCCTTACCTTTAAAACCTATCTCTGTTGAAGCACCTTTAGGAAATGGGGCCTTTATTTTATAAGAGAGTTCCATCCACCATCCTCAACTCAGCATAGGTGGATACTGACAGCCACAAACTACTTCACCAAATGGATCGAAGTAGTTCCCACAAGGCAAACTATTGATACTGTTATCATTCACTTTTTAGAAAGCAATATTTTGTCTAGATTTGGTTGTCCAATCAAGATCATTACTGATAATGCAACAACATTCAAGTCCAAAAGAATGAAGAAATTTTTCCGTGACTATAATATAACTCTTGGCCATTCCACAACTTATTACCCATAGGGTAATGGGTTGGATGAGTAATCCAAAAAAAGCTTGACCAAAATTGCTAAGAAGCTTCTATAGGAAAACACGAAATCTTGGCACAAGAAGCTTATCTATCTACTATGGGCTGATAGGATCACCACCAAAAGGTCTATTGCTACATCACCCTTTCATATTGTATATGGTACAGAGGCAGTTTTTCCTACCTCATTAGGACTGCCAATGATGAGACTGCTGCAAGAACAAGAAGCTGAAACAAATGATACTCAAAGGAGGATAAATCAACTAATCCATGTTCAACAAATGAGAGAACAAGTTTTCAACAACTCACAACTACATCAAGACAAATTAAAAAGAGCCTTTGACAGACATACTAAGGAGGATGATTTCAAGGTGGATGATTTGGTGCTGAAGTGGGATGCAAGGAATGAAGATAGAGGGAAGCATGGGAAGTTTGATCATCTTTGGCTGGGACCATTCATGATAATTTTATACCATGGGAATAATTCTTATTTGCTGCAGGAGCTCAATGGAGATCTCATTGGTGGAGGACCTGTGAATGGCAGGTTTCTCAAACACTATCTTGCTTAAAATTTTCCAGTCTTTTCATTTCATTGTAAATAACCATTTTATTTTTTAGATGAAGCATTTGAAGTCAATAATCAACAGAAAATTGAAGCCCGAAGTGAAGGCCCTAAGTTTATGATGAGTTTAGTCAAAGTTGTGTCAAGAAAGTCTTGTCAATAAGTTTGTTTGTCAGTTTAAATTTTTTGAGTCAAATAAAGCCCAATGGTTAGGCACTTGGTCTGCTGTTCTTTGCTACCTCACTGGGAGGATAACATCCCCATTGGAGCCAGATGTTAACATCAATATTTTTAGTGTAAAAGTAAGAGTTTGTCTAAGGTTTGAAAAGTTGAGTCAATGGTTTGTATAGGTCATTACATACTATCAAGGTGAAGAAATCATTTAGAGGGTGTAAAGGTGGTTTGTCATCATGAAATATTTTTGCAAGGGACTTGTCTTGAGTCTAATTCATATCCAGGTCATAATTTTAAAAGGTAAAGTCTTGTCAAAGCATCATTTGTGGGCATCATCACATAAAAATTGTTAGTACACGTATTTGATGGCTATTTGTGGCATATGTACTTTGGAAATATCAAAATTGGGCACGCTATGCAAGTCACTTAAATGATGCAAGAGGTCTTTTTCACTCAAATGGGTACCTTTTTCCTCTCAAACCTCTTCACATCAACTATTATATATTTATCCATCATCCTTCACCCCTTTGCATGATTTCTTGGCCTATGAACTGGTTTCTTACCCCTTGGGAAAGCTCCAACAAACTTCTCCTACACAAACCTCGTTCTATGCTATGCATATATTGTGGAGACTCTCATGCTACGCAAACCCCTCGCTATGCAAATCCCAATGCTTATATCTTTGCTCCTCACCTCATATCCAGTCGCCAGTTTTTGTAAACACATGTGAAACTTAACCATCCACGCATTGATAGCCTGCTAATTCACTTCCTTATCGCTCAGTCAAGCTCTCATGCTATTTTGAAACAAACCCTAGCCTTGTTAAGCCTGCTGTGCAAGATTACCCATTAGGTGTTGAGCATCTCTCCCCTTGCCACATGATCACATCCACCTTACAAAGTTATTCATTCAACGATGACATCACAGGAGAAAAACAATCAAATAGGAGGAAATGTGTTGAGGTATGAGCCACAAAGCCTCAACATAGTGAACTCAGACCCTGCGTTCAGAGTTTCTTTTGAGAAAGATGGATGCATTGGATTCTGTGAGAAAATTTAAGGATATAACCAACAACTAACAAAGGAGGTTTCCCTCAACTACAATGGTGTCTAGACAACAATTGTTGGGGTCATCTTCCCAGTGTTAGAGGAGTCAATAGATGCTGCTACAAAGATCCAAATCCTAGGGGAAATATGGTTTAAAGGTATGCCTTTGGATTCTGCATTTTATATTGATTTCCTTAAGCCTAAATACAAAAATCAGAAGATATGAGCCACTGTTCCTAGGGAATATGTGCTAGATCCCTATGAGAAGTTGTTGAGGGTCATACAAAGATATTTCACTTGTGAGGGTAGGTTTGATAGTTTGTACCAGTACCATGTGAGACTCCTCATGCACTTCACAGGAAAAAACCCTCTCAACTTGCCTTTTTTCCTATATAGAAGCTTAGGAAAGATGGCAGTCATGGTCCAAGCTAGAGCTGACCAACTTAAGAGCAGTTTGTTCCATTTCTCCTTAGTCAATCTACTAGTTGTTGAAGAATTCATAAAACTAAACAAGGAATGGGATTCTTTCTTGTCCTCAGCTAATATTCCCCCGTAGCCCAAAAGAGATACCCCATTGTTTGTTGAAAGGGTGTCTCCTAGCATCTCAAGTAAAAAGGGAGAAAGTGCTGCAGAGAAAAGCAAAGGGAAGGAAGTTGAAGGCTCTCCTCCAAGCCAAACATTTCCAAAGAATGGTAGAATTTGTTTGTTCACCGATGAACCAAAAGAGACCCAGACACCCAGAAGGCCAATCACAAGGTCAACAACAAGAAAGATTCCTACACTAGCAGTCCAGATAGAGAATGTTGAGATTTCACATTAGGAGATGGATGAAGGCCAAGCCAAATCAAGAGATAAAGACTCAGAAATTAGGGAATTCCAACAACAACTCAGACATGCTTAACATGTGATTGCTCCGTTTTATCAAGAAAACAAAGAGCTGAAGAGGAAGCTAATTGAGAGAGGTTCTGAGGAAAAAACACCACAAGTCAAGATAGTTCCTAAAAGTGAAATATCCAAGGGATTTTTTCAAAACCCTGAGATCACATTTGTATCCAATCCCACAACACCTCTGTCAAGATCCTTAGCCATGAAGAATAGTCTAGACATACATGGAAATAAAGTAGAAAGTGAGGGACCACCTACTTCACCGACATAAGGAGAAAAAAACATAAGATGGCTTAATAAGAAATTGAGGGAAGATCAAGATCAAATCATTAAGCTCAGGGAAGAAAAGAGGATATCGGATGACAGAGCCATGAAACACTTTAAAGAATGCATACTAGCTAGAGAAAATGCATGTGCAACCCTTTCGAATGCCCAATTAAAATTGAAGAGAAATGTAGCCCTGTTCAGGATGGTAGGAAATTTAAAGGTACATAACCTAACACTGAGGAGGGAAAACATGTATCTAAAGCAGAAGATGCATTTGAATGATGAGGCTAGGAGAAGACTAGACTTACTTGCATAAGTAACACAAGTATGAAAGGATGAAAAAGACAATTTTACTTTTTGGAGGAAGTCACCATTATAGTTGCAAACTAAAAGGTGACTAAGGGAGGTAGAAGTTAGCTAAGTTTGAACATATTGCTATATAAACACCTTTTTGAAGCCCCCATGCTTATGATCCAGACAGTTATGACAGTATGAATCACCCTTTTTGAGCAACTGCAAATTTCGACTGATAAGGCAAGCATACACAACACTTGCGTAGCACACCAGCGCTACGCAAATGTTGTAGTCATATATAAATGAAAAGGACATCATCAAAGGTTGGGTATACCACATTGGAGGTTAAATCAAGGTTTTGTATCAGTGGCCGCCACCTGGACCTGTACAAATTTCAAGAAAGCCTAGCGCGCTATGCAAATGCTGTAGGTAGCATTTGCGTAGCACCAACACTAGTACGCTACGCAAAGGTGACATAGCTACATTACATCACACCATTTCTCTCGAAGGCATCTCCAAATGAACCCGATGACTCATGCACACTTCAGAATCGAATTTAGCTTGGATATTTGATTGTATAAGATATGTTTGTTTTGCATTAAATAGGGTCAAACAAAATTACTATTTTTACTAAAGTCATTTTTTAGTTGTCCTCGTCTATTGTAAACAGATCCACTATTGTAGTCAGGAGGAATTCGACCCCTAGTATCCTAGTATGGCAAGTAGGCTCTTATATATTTGGATCATTTTGATGTAAAAGGTGGCGAGTTGGCAGAACTATGGCATTTTTGACTTTCACTGTAAATTTTTTGAATCCGAATGGAATGAAATGTAGAAGTCTCGAACCTTCATGAAAGAGATTCTAATGGTGATGAGCTGACAATGTGTTTCTTGTCTTTGTGTACGTGTATCTTGTGTCTCTATTTACATCTCATTTTTCCTCTGTTTGAATTGATTTTTAAGAGTTAGAATTCATCTAGAGGGTGCTCTAAACTCAAGGAATTTAGACTTTGTCCTTTTCTTCCTAACTAGGTCATAATTCATCTATATGGTGCTCTGATGCTGTTATTTTTAGATTTCTTCCTCTTTCAACCTCTATAACTAAATCCAAAAACTGAAGGTTTCATCCACCAAATTTAGCCTATGTTCCTCTGTGAGGTTCTATTACCAAGACATTAGTTTCATTTTTTTTCAAGATCTGACTCCATAACCCAAAAGCATCCTTCTCCTCCTTGCCAAAAACACTTTATCAAACCCACTCAATCCTTGAAACCCTAGCCATTGTTCTATCAAGAAAAACTGTGTATCAGAGATTAAGTGACAAGAGAGAGCCCCCTCTAGATTGGAAGGGCTAGCTTCCAGTCTTAAAGTTGGTTTGTAGGTTACCTTTGTAAGTTGTTTCCTCAGCCAAAAAAATTTACTCAGTGCTAACATTGTGCATGATAATCCATAAACTGTATTATGTATTTGCACCTAAACAATCGTTGGAAACATGGAATTATGGGGATATGATGAAGAACTTTGCAAGCACCATTTTTGTTACATGATTAATTCGATATATATTGATTCCATATATAGGGTATCATAATTTGACGAATTTTGTCCATAATATATAATATGATCATTAGGACATGCATCAATTGTGTTATACTCTAATACTAATATTTCATAACAACACATAATTCTTGGTATGTGCGAGGTAAAGTATTTGATGGTGGTAGGAGAATATCATCTAGAAATATACAATGAAAAATAAATTAATATACTTGTGTGACATGGGGTCAATTATGACTACTACCACTATATCCTTTAGGTGTGTCCACATTACTCCACACATGACACACAAGGTAAGCTGAGGTTTCAAATCGATGACCTCACATAACAGAGTGCCTTAATAGTGCACTCCATCATTGATTGTTCTACACCTCAGNTCTTGGTATGTGCGAGGTAAAGTATTTGATGGTGGTAGGAGAATATCATCTAGAAATATACAATGAAAAATAAATTAATATACTTGTGTGACATGGGGTCAATTATGACTACTACCACTATATCCTTTAGGTGTGTCCACATTGCTCCACACATGACACACAAGGTAAGCTGAGGTTTCAAATCGATGACCTCACATAACAGAGTGCCTTAATAGTGCACTCCATCATTGATTGTTCT
>SNQJ01S0004669.1:52971-108724 GCA_010110895.2 Picea sitchensis | reverse complement strand
ACATATTGATCTTGGTGATGATTATGAGTTGTTGTGTTATGCTTGGTTGATGCACATCTTTGAGAGTTGTCTTGGTGATTGATCTTGATGAGTAGATCTGATTTGGTTGACAAGATTGATGTCACATGTTGTTTTGATAGGTTGTTTAGACAGGTTGTTGTGACAGGTTATTTGTACAGGGTTGGTGCATGGTTGATGCACTCGTTGATGGTACATGTTGAGGTACAGGTTGGTGCATGGTTGATGCACTTGTTTATGGTACATGTTGATTACAGGTTGTTTGGTACATGTTGGTTCATGGTTGATGCACTTGTTTATGGTACAGGTTGATTACAGGTTGAGGTACAAGTTGATGCATGGTTGATGCATGGTTAAGGTTATTGGTACATGTTGTTTGGTGTAGGTTGATTGGTACAGGTTTATAGCAGTATATATCACAATGATAGTGTGACAATGGTTCCATCATTCTACTTATACGTCAGGGCGGTTGGACGTGCAAGGACAGGTGGTTTTAGCCACCTTCTGGTTGTAGCCAAAGAACATAGGGTGTTGTAGCCTCCTTCTGGTTGTAGCCAGAGAATTGGGGAGTTGGATCTTCCCTCAGGTTGTAGTTTGAGAAACTAGGGGGTTGGGGACTCCTTCCAGTTGCAGCTGGAAAACAAAGGAAGTTGGTGCTTCTAATGAATGTAATTCTTAAAAACATATAAGAAAAAACATCTTGTGGTTTTATCCTGCTTCGGGTTTCCACGTAAAACACTGGTGTACTGTGTATGTGTGTGATTTCTCATTTTTTCATTGTTTATTTACTCTACAACTATTGGATGATAATGGTACATTGATATAACACTTGCATTTTATGGTGAAAAAGGATTAAATTTCTCTATTATTGATTCACCCCCCCTCTTAGTAATCCAACGTCAACACCGTTCACCGTAGAAACAGTGGTTCAAATAATTATGGATAATATCTTCAAACTCCATGGAATTCCTCATTCTATTTTCTCCGACCATGATCCAACTTTCACTTGCAATTTTTGGCAAGAATTGTTCTAGCTCCAAGGAACCCAATTGCATCTCAGCACCCCCTATCATCCACAAACTGACGAACAAAATGAATTTGTCAACAAGTCTTTGGAAACATATTTGGGGTGTTTTTCATGTGACTGACAAATGAAGTGGGATCAATGGTTGCCCATATCTAAATGGTGGTACAACAAATCTCACCATACTACCACTCGCATGACCCCTGTTGACGCGGTCTACGGGAAAAAACCACCATCAGTTCTCTCATATATTCCTAGTGTCTCTAAGGTTGAAGAGGTTGACAACACTCTTACAGTTTGCATGACCATTCTCTATACCCTCAAAGAAAATTTGGACATGGCTTAGAATTGCATGAAGCAACAGGCATATAAGAGATTCTCAGAAGACCAATTCATTGAAGGGGACCAAGTGTTTCTTCGTCTGCAACCTTATAAGAAAACTTCACCCAAAGTTGAAAACTGTTAGAAACTCACCCCCAAAATTTATGGTCCTTATACAATTTTCAAGCGAGTGGGGCACATGGCCAACTAGTTGGATCTTCCCAGTCACTCTAAGATCCATCCTAACTTTCATGTGTCATGCTTAAAGAAAGTGATTGGAAATAAGTGCCACACTCAAACTGGTCTCTCTGATTTGGATGAAGAAGGATCCAATTGGTTTTATCCACAAGCCATCTTGGACCAACGAAAGCGTCACCTCTGTTAGTGTACCATCAAGGAAGTCTTAGTTCAGTGGAAGGATACACCACCAGAAGATGCCACTTGGGAGTCGACTACCATTCTGCACCAATTTCCCCATCTCAAGCCTTGATAACGAGGTTGTTTTTCAAGGGGGAGGGCATGTTAAGGACCTAACCTCCCTAACCCCTAAATTAGGTAGAATTTTTATGTAATAAAGGTTGACATTAGTAGGCCTATATAATAATGTGAACAAGTCAAATGTAAGAAGAATTAATAGAAGCTTCCACTTATAGAAAGATCTTCCCCTAGAATGTTCTTTAGAAGATAGAATTAGTATAAATAAAAGTAGAAGGTATGGGAAAGTCTTGTCTTGATAATTATTGTAATAGATCCCTGCTCTATTGGATGTTTCCCCCTCAAAGAGGCAAGCGAACTTCATTTTCTATCAATAAAGGTACCATTTTTGGTGTTTGTTGATGAAATGGAATGGATTTCCTTATACCAACATTTTCGAATCTTATTGGGCTAAGGTAAGATAGGCGAGATTATTACCCTATGTGTATAGCCTTTCAAAAAATATCAATTAGTCCTGAAGCAATATGTACTTGGGCTAATGCTGCTTTTATGTGTGTGTTGTTTTATCAAAGAAAGATAAAATGTTTAAAACATGAATATTTATATCAGATTAAGAAAAAGATTAAAAGAGAAATATGAAATCATTTCACATCAAATCCAAAAGTGAGACCCAAAATCAACAAAAAATTAATTAATTCAATTGTGAATTACAACTAAATACATTCTCTTCATACCCTTGCGTGGGTAAGGAACAAAGTAATACTTAGAAGTCATAGGTGGAATATTACATCACACAGAGACTATTGGTGTATTTTAAGTAAATAACATGACCGATACAACTAGATCAACAAGCCACAAATATGCCACTGTCTTGACTCTGCAAAACAATCCTAATCAACACTGAAAATTAATTCAGAAGTCAAATCAAAATGAATAGACTATCAAAACAAGTGATTGACCTTTGGAAGCATGTCAATAATCTATGCTTCTTGGTCCTTCTTATTGCCACATTCAGTAGAACCCTGCTATCAACAAGAAGATTTAGCCTTCAAGTAATTCATAAGTGAATGAAAAATGAATGTAATCTTACTCTAGGGAAAGAACAAACCTTATCAGAGTTATCCTCTCTATTCTCCCTCTTTTGTCCCTTCACAAGTTCCTGTTTTATTCTTCAAAGGTAGTTTTTATTAGTTCAACTACTTTTGGTTAAGTAGTTAACTAACTTGTAGTTAAGTAGGAAAAATACATAATTATAATAAATGTTTTTTTTAATAAATAATAACTAATAGGTGGGGACCCCCTATAATCTTATCGTTCAATTTCCAAAATATTCCCTCGTGTCTCCCAATTATAATATCCATACCATCCATAAAATGAAAATAATTCCACATCCAACAACCTCAAATAAGTAAAATATCATAATTACACTTGTGACTCCCCAAAAAATATCTTAACCATGCCAACACACACACACACACACACACACACACACACACACACACACACACACACACACACACACACACACTGTCTACTGTTCCAAAAATGTTGGTTTGTCAACTATAAACTTCCATAGTGTAAGTTTGTCATCAATAAGTTGCCACATAATTATCATGAAAATAAAATTAGAAATTGTACTTTTTGTGGGAGGCTGTCCTCCTATGTCCACTGTCCTGAGATGAAGTTACCTTGTTTTTCTGTTAATCTGCCTCAAAAAATTTCTTCTGTTCATTAGATGATGCCTTAGGGAGCATATCGCCAAAGGCGATATTGTTAGGCTCTTTTTCTTTAGGAATAGAATGTGAGATGATAGAATAGGAAGATGAATCAGAACTAGGCGACATGGCAACTTGTTTCCCTTTGCTAGGTTCAGATTTACGAGCTAAAGCTTGATCTCTGATGGGATGACAAATCATGTGAAGCAATGGAGACAACATGTTGAAGAGGTTGTTTGAGAGGAGGTATAGGTAATGTAATATATACAATGGGCCATTCATGGTGATATGGTTGGGGGTCATGAACAACTTTGTTCCGACTATCATTGATTGGAACCTCTGGTTGTCAGGACATATGTGGCTGTACAAGTATGTTGATAATGCTAGGATGAGGCCACATTGGAGGTCTAATAGGTGGTGGAGGAGGATTAAAATATAAATTAGCGAGGTTGTTTCCACTTCCCCCCCCACTTTTTATAAATATCCTTAAACATTTTTTTAGATAATGACACACAACATAAACACAACGCTTAATTCCTCCACATTCTCAATAACTTGTGTTTTTAACCTGATGCAAGATTTATAATTTCCATGTGAAATTTTGAACCAATTTCATGAAATTTTAAAACAAATGGCCCCATAAATACATCATAACCACTAAGATTCGAAGTTGGGAACACTTCATCCATCAATAGGACGACAAGTAACCCTTGTCAATCACAGAAATTTGGTTTAGGCATGACATAATAATGTTGATGCTATCCACAACAAGAGCTTTGATTCATACTTTAGCCTGTATGTACAAGAACAACAAGGAATTGGGCTGAACAAATTCACATATGGATAGTATAATCTCATAAAGTTCAAGTTTAATCTTGGAGCAACCCTATAGAGGACTTAGATATAATGACAATGACACAAAAACCCAAACCCTAAACCAACATTCACACGTTGGATTGAACCGAAAATAGGGTTTATCCCAAATATCACGCTCAATATTTCTAAAAGAAAACCACTGCTACAGTTGCTCAGGTCGAACGTTTATTAAAGCATGACAATGATTTTGACGGTTACGGGTTTCAAGCTGTAATAGGAAAACCAATGAACAAAACAACCCGAAAAAATCTCCATCATTATCACTTTTTTACTTCATAATGGATGTGGGTTTCCTTTGAAAGTACTATACAAGGACTGAACTGAAACGAGATACACAAAGTTCAAAAGGTTGGAAAATGGGTACTTTAATTCAAAGGGATGTTTATATACCAAAACGTTTTTTTTTTTTTTTTTTTAAATCCACAAAGATCCATAAGAACAAACAATGAGCTTCCCAAACCAAATTGAGAAGAAGCCAAGTGAAAGCACGCTAAAACCAACTAGTCAATAGAGCCATTTTCTAAAGTTACCACTGCAAAAGAAAATTATTTTGATGGGTACAAGCTAAAGTACCATACCTTTTATTGTGCTTGAAATACCTCCAAAAAACCAGTGCCACAGTTTCTCGCAACCACCATGGTCGAGCTCTCGGAATAAGAGTACCACTCAAACAACTTGAAACCAAATTAAATGCCCAAGACCCCAATACAAGGTGGTATACCTTAGATCGAATGCCCATGTTTCATGCATTGAATGCATGGTGACACTACATTCCTAAAAAAAACCACTACGTTACCTTTTTGATCCACCTCAGATCTTAACTTCACCATCGACGAATCACATGTCAAAAGGGGTTTCCAAATGTGCAGAAGTCACATGCCGTATTTACCACGTCATTTCCATATTTGCTGTCAATTAAATGACTACCAACACCTTCACATATTATTTAAACCACATTTGATACACATCATCAATATAAACCAAACATAACTTCAATCCAAGTGCCAAAGTATAACAAAACGGTAGCCAACAACTTCAACATCGGGTATATATATATGTTATACCATACACAATATATCTAAGGTGCCACTTTTTCTATAGAGGCCCGACACTTATATATATATATATATATATGTTTCAATGTAAAATGTAATAACATATGAATTTCACCAAGCCCTTTTTTTTAATAGTAGAGTATGGCACCAAATATTTAAAACAATCTTTGAAACACTTCAAAATATACCATGTAGTTTTAATACCTCATCCATTGCAACCTTGATAAAAAAAGGAAAATCAAATCTCTTCATGTCTCTGAATCTTCAAAGCATGAGAACAACTAACATTTGTGGACATATGTAAGTAGGAGGTTTTTTAAAACCTATGTTTATAACCTTCCTTTTCTTTCTACAACTAACACATAGGTGACACTCGTAATCAAACTGAAGGAAGAATATGTTATTGATGTAAGACATAAATGCACCCATTATGTACCCTTTCATGGAAGGTAGCATTTATATATTGGAAATATTTTGAAATAGACATCCCTTCTTTCTCCCTAGGGGGTCCCACCTATAGTTATATATTTAATATCATAGATATTTTTTTTCTTACTGTGCTTTGCAACTTATTTGCAGGCTATAATTCTATTGATGATTTTATGAATCAACATCTGGCGAATCCACAAGGTAGCTAATTTTTGACTGGATAGAACATTAAATCTCTTGTTTTGCTGGAATTGTACCTTGCTGATATAAACTGTACTTTTTTCCCCCTGATATGCTCTTGCAAAAACAACATGGAGAGAAGAAAGGGAAAACAAAAAAATGGTGGACAACTTTGATAATCAATATTCAACAAAGAGTCTGTAGGTACAAGAAACTACTACATAAGTTGCGATGCAGAGTCAAAAGTGAATCATTTATTTTTGTTGTTCCTTCTATTTTCAAAACAAATCAATAAATTTTTGCATGCAACATGACCAAATAGTGGCTTGAATGATCCAATTGATTGAAAAATCAAGAAAATGAAAGAGAAAACAAACTAAAATAACATTAGAAGAAAATTAAATTGTATAAACAAAATAGGAAATAACTGAAATTAAAATATATACAGAAAGTATTAGAAAACAAAATCATTAATCGTCTGGTTCAACATAATGCTTCAAATGTGAACCATTTGTAGTATGTGAAAATAATCACCTGTCCATGTCTTTTAATAAGTAGGAATTATTACTAATGACATAGGTGATCTTATAGGGACCCAACCAAATTTTTTGGAACTTAGAATATTTCCCTTTATCATCATGTGCAGAATCCCAGAGTAGCACTTCCTCATTAGCTTCAAAGACAATTGATTTTTCCTTTTTTATCAAAATATTTCTTAATAGCCTGTTGCCTTTTCCGAAGATTTTTCAGAGCATGGTTCCTTTGTTCCTCTAAGGTAAGCAAGGAATTTATTCTATGAGAAATATCTGTCATATTCAATTCTTCAGCCTGTGAAGCTAATCAATGAGAGGTAAGTTCAAGTTATGCATGCATGATGGCTTCTTGGCCATATAAAATTTGAAATGAGGTATGACCAGTACAAGATTTGGTGGTAGTTCGATCTACCCAAAGTGCATACGTGAGTAGTGTGTGCCACTGACAGGGTTTATTATCTATGATCTTCCTCAAAATTTTGATCATTTTTTTAATCGGTGGACTCAACTTGCCCATTTCCTTACGGATAATAGGTTGAAGAAGTAAAATGTTTCACTCCAAAATTATTAAGAAATTGAGTGAGTTTTGCAAAAATAAAAGCTGGAACGTTATCTAAAATAATTTCAATAGGAAGACCAAAACGAGAAAAAGATGTTAGATTCCAGAAAAAAAATAACCTGTTCATCTTGGGCACACTTGAGTGGTACAACTTTAGTCCATTTAGTAAAGTAATATGTTGCTGTAAGTAGGAAAATATCCCCTGTAGAAGATGGGGGATTGATAGGACCAATGAAATATAAACCCTATTTTTAAAATGGAAAATCAAGGAGAACAAGTTGTAAGGGTAAGGCAAATAATTTCTCCTTGCCAACAAAATTTTGTCATTTATCACATGCCCTCACAAATTTAAAAGAATCCTTGAAAATTAAAGGCCAGTAATATCCTTTTCTCATAATTTTGAAAGCAATGGATTTTGTTGCGAAAATACCATTGATATGGATATTTGATTTCATGCAACTGTTTCATCAATACAATGTAGCAACATTCCATCAACAAATCTACAAAATAAATAATTTCTTAAGATCATATATTTAGAGGCTTCAAGACAGAGCCTCCTGCATTGATTAAATTCAAGGCATTGAGGACAATTTTGAAACTACAAATAATAAATAAGGTCCCTATACTAAGGATGTTCAGATAATTCTAGATTCAGTTTTTCAATAAAAAATAACGTTGATAAGGCATTTTCATCGTTTTCAGAAGAATCACTTGCATTAGGCTGTTGAACCAAGTGAAGTGCTAAGTCTCGTCCCTTGCTAGTTTTCGAAGTGGTAATCATTAAATCATGTTCTTGGATTTTTGCAAGCCAATGTGCAATTTTTCTAGAAAGGTGAGTATGTGAAAGCAAAAACTTGACAACATGTAAATGGACTTTTACCTGTGTGTGCTTTCCAAGAATAAAGTGGTGAAATTTATCTATAGCCTTAACAAGAGCAAAAATATGTTTTTCAATAAGAGAATATTTGATTTCATTGTCAGAAAGGCTCTGGCTCATGTAAGTTATATGTTGTTCATTGTTTTGATCATATTTTTGTAGAAGAATAGCAAAAATTGCTTCTTCTGTTGAATTTGTATAGATAATAAATTCTTTATCAAAATCTAGTTTCGCCAGAACCGATGCAAAACTTATTTCTTTTTTGATTCCTACAAAATATTTTTCAACATCCTCATCCCATGAAAAAGATCGATCTTGTTTTAGTATATTATGAATAATCTTGACCATTACAACAGAATTAGGAACAAATATTCTAACAAAATTATTTCTACCCATAAAAGATTTAATTTCCTTCTTAGATGTAGGGGATGGAAGATTTAAAATGGCGGTAACCCTCTCAAGATCAATGTTGATCCCTGAATATGAAACTATGTGACTGATAAGTTTACCTTGAGTGACACCAAAAACAAATTTTGAAAGATTTAGAGACATGCCAAATTTTATGCATCGTAGAAATAAGTTTTTGAGATGATCAAAATGATTTGATTGGTTTTTAGAATAAACTGTCAAGTCATCAAGATAAATTTGAATTATCTTGCTGATAAGATCATTGAAAGCTATCTTCATAGTTCTATATAAAGTAACACCTGCATTAGATAAGACAAAATAAATTTGTTCATATGAAAAAATGCCCCATCGAGTTGTGAAAGTGGTTTTATATTTGGTCGTCCTCTTGATCCTAATTTGATTATAACTTGAAAAACTGTCAAGTAAGGACATCATCTGATATCCTGCTACTTGCTGCAATATCATTTCCATATTAGGAAGGGAAAAGTTGTCCTTAACACTAGGTCTATTGAGTGCACATAAATCAACACATAAATGAATGCCACCATTCTTTTTTTGCACAAGAACTAGATTAGACACCCACTCAGAGTATTTAACTGGGAAGATTATATGATCATTTATTAACTTTTCCACTTCTTTTCTTATTGTATCTTCAAGAGTAGGGTTAATGGGTCCTTTTTTTTTCCTAACCAGGTTTGCTTCTTCCTTAATCGGAATAGCATGATGGATGACACTAGGATCAAAACCATGAAGATCCTCATAAGACCAGGCAAAGACATCTCTAAATTTGTGGAATAAATCCATGAATTTTTTCTCTTCCTCTTCATAACATTGGGCTCCTATTTTTAAAACTTTGAGATGTTCCTGAGTTCCAATGTTCACATGAATGATATCTCCTATTTTTCACTTTGACTCCGCTTCTTTATGATATTTATTGTTGCTAACATCACTAATTGAGAATGAGCTCTCAAGTTGAGTCAAGCCCTTAGGAATTTTATCACATTCAAGCGAAATTATTTCCTTTGGCTTATAAGGATTATTCTAAATAAAAGCACAAATTCTTTCATCGTCAGGGAAAACCTTCCATGATTCCACATTATTCAGAATATGAGGTCGATATAGGGATAAAAATGTGTAATCAGGCCTTTGAGGCAATAATTTCCTTGTAGGAGAGGCTACAAAAAAAACTAACCTATCGACCGTTGAATTCAATTCCCTTTTGATGTGAGTGATGTTAAAGGACAACATATTTTGAATTAAAGTCCAAACAACTTGGGTGTATGTTTTCACCAACTTGTTAGTAGGATTATAGATGTTTCTAACCAAATTGACAACTAGTTTTGAATCTCTGAAAATAGTAAGATGACCACAACCTAGGTTGTAAGCATTTTCAATTCCTAACAACAAGGCCTCGAATTTAGTAACATTATTGGTACATGAAAGTTCAAGTCTGCAAGAAAAATTATGAATTTTACCAACAGGGGATATAAAACAATGCCTACTCCATTGCCTTCACTTGAACATGCACCATCAAAGTGCATATGCCACATACCATCTTCATAATCATCTGGAGAAGTATGTTGTCCTATAATAATCATCTTCATCAACAAAAAATGAATACACACCCATATCTTCCTCAATATCATTTACATTGGGTTGAGGAACTTTTTCAATATACAGGGAGATTAGTCCTTCCCTTAAAACAATAATATTCTTTCCAATTTTGGGAATGGAAAAGTGTGAGTCATATAAAGATAAATAACCACTAGTTAAAGCCTACCAATCTACACCCAGAATAATTTAGTAATTACTGATGGGCATATCAATTACTTGAAAATTCAAAGTGGTTTTAGTTTCAAGATGTGCACAAAGGACTAAAGTTACATCCATGATCTCACCAATCGTTGTTTGTTGTTGATTATTATAGGACCACATACTTCTCGCTTTTTCATTTGTACAAGAGAGTCATAGTTCTTCCATAATAATCTTGGACATTATGCTAGGGCTAGATCCACCATCTACTAAGGAACTATGAGCTATCCTATCCATTATTTTTATAGAAATATAAAAAGGAGTATTTTTTACAGGATTCCCAAAGTTATTTACACCCAACATATTTAAATGTGGATCATCTCCATCAAGTTTTTCATAAAAAAAACAAACTAGCTATTGAATAAGTTTTACCAGTTCCATATAATGTTTTAGATGCTATTGTTGTTGGGGGATGGTGACCATGTCCAAGAGAGATGCATCTACTTTTATGTTATCTAGGTGATTAAGAATGTTATATTTTGATGGAGGTAAAGAGGCCGATGCATCTAGAATTTGAGTTGTCGTGACAACCTGAGGATTTGTATCTTGAGATGATGAACTAGGGGCAAAGGTAGTTTTGGGAATATTACCCTTCCCTTTATTCGTGTAAGTTTTATTTCTCGTGTTTACCAACATTACATCTTCTTCATGAGCCCAATCTAAGGCAACAATAGTTTCTTTAGTATTTTTTCCAAATATTAGCTCTTGTGCCCTCTTCTTAACTTCACAAGTGCTTTCTTCATTATTATCATCACATAAATTACACCAAGCTCCAGAAATAATAGCCTTTCGTTGATTATGAAATGAAGAATTAGTTGTCTGATTTCTCAAAAGATCTTGAGAAGAAGACTCAATGGGAGATGAAGTTGAGGTGAACTCATTTCTCTCATAAGGAATCATTCGATCTCTCATATCAGTCTGCTTTACAAAATCTTCCTTTGGAGGACTGGTTCTTTCCAATTGTTCTTCATACTCTAAACAAGTTTGAAGTGCAGACCCTAGATTGGTTACATTTTTCTCTTCTAATATTTGATGGTAAGAAGGAGGCAATGCATTATAGTATTGGATGAAAGGAACTTGGTTATGAGGTCAGATTAATTCAGGAATTTGATTGTATAACTTAGTGAAACAAATATTGAAAGAATTGATTGTTTCACCATTATTATAGACAATGTTGTTATATTCCCTTAATAGATCTGCTGGATTTTTAGACTACCCATAAGTTGATTTAAACCAATAAGTTAATTCATACCAAGTTGAAATGACTTTAGGAGGTAGTTCAAAGAAATTTGCAGCAACCTTCCCTCCTAAAGAATTGACAAATAAGAACATGCAAGTATCATTATCATTCACACCTATATTATGACATGCATTAGAAAATGAAATCAAATGTTCTTTACTGGAAATGGTGCCATTTCCCAAGAATTTAGGAAAATGATCCTTAAATTCTGGAAGGGGATTTGCATATGGTGTAATATTCAAGGGTGAAGATACGTACCACAATGTAGTGGTTGCATTTTCTTCAATTTTTTTTTTAGTAAATTAAAAGTTGTATTTCCTGTAGAAACTGTAAATATTACATAGTCTTGGACACCTGGGAAGCGACCTGCCAAAAAAAATGGAAACCAAATCCATCACTAGGGTTCTGAAAAAAGATGATTATGTCTCTATGTCTGAATATACAAGGATGTATATGTAGCCATAAATTTTTTCCTAAAGTGCTGATAAGAATGTAAACAACAAAAAAAAAGAGGCAAAACCAAAGGGATTAAGCACTAGGAGTGTCTGCGTTGTCGCCTCCAAAAGAATACTGGTGCCAGGTTGGAAAAATATTGAAAGGTTGGTGATAAATTAGACAGTGGTTTGAGGTAGGCTCACCTGAAATTGCATCATAGAGAAAGTCCAAATGATAATTGAGACGCTCCTGTCGAAACAACAAGTCTACCACATCTCGATGAATGTACATGATCAACATAAGAAGCTCCTCAGAGAATTGAGGCTGAGAGGAATCACGAGTCACCTCTGGGATACAAATGGTTTCCTGGGGGGCAATCAGTGGGGGTACTTCTTTAGCTATGGGATAGCCCCCATGTTCTGCTGGTAGATTGTTCTAGAAAGATTGACCTGTGGTGGCCACTGCATACTCCTGATGGGGAAGACCCGAAGGCATTTTGTGCTCATGATTCGGAGCAGAGGAATAATCCTCAAGGACTTCATGACCCCAATTCTCCCATATGGAGCTGATTCCAATACCCTGCCCTGATGCTGAAGGAATTTCCAGAGTGGAAACCTGCATGGGATCAATGGGAGAAGGAATGGATCCACACCCTTGTTAGAAAATATATCTTTGGTAACTAGGTCCTATGCTGGAGCATCCACGCTTGTGAGGCATGATGACAAAGCCTGATGCAGGGGAAAGGGAATTAAAAAATACAGTCTGAAGCAGGGCATGAGAGGAACTCTCTGAAGGAGGATCTAAGCTCACAGAGGGGGAAAGAAGAAGTAACATGTCCTGAAAGTTAGAGTTGCATAGGGAAATATCCACCAGTTGAGGCATTAAGAGTGTAATTACCACAGAGGGGAAATTTTCCTCTGTGGTACACTTCCAAATTACTCACGACAACCATTTGAACTAGATCTCCATCAACCTCATGTAGTGAAATCTCTCATCACACTAGTTTGAATTGAATGACCTCCTCATTAAATGAAGTTGGGAGGATAGGTGATAGGTTGGGGTGGTGGTTAAATGCATGATGAGACACATGGCATCCCATCCGGGGAGGGAAAGTCTGAATCTGCAAGAGCTAGGCATTGCTAGAGAAGGGGATGAGTGGGGTGGGAGAGAGTCTCTAGGAAACAATCATTGCCCGTAAGAGATGCTCCTTCGTTAGGAAGTTTATCTGCCACCTTGTTGGCCGTTATTCACACATGAGAATGGATAAAGATGAGGCTAGGTTGTAGAAGGGACTTGAGGAGATCAAGAGAAATTGAATAGGTGCAAGCTGGGTGAGACTTTGGCAGGATCATAGCCATGCAAGATTTTGGTGGTGATATTGATGATAATACGAGAGTCTCCTTCAATGATGAGTTGTTTGAGGCCTAAAAGAGAAGCTGCTTGGATGCCTCTAATCGAGCCCTAGAGTTCTGCTTAGTTATTGGTGTCAAATCCCAGATTTCTTGCCATTATATATTTAATGGATCCTTCAATGTTCTTAATTACGACACCATAGCCTACAGGGCCCAGGTTTCCTTTAGAGGCTCCATCAAAATTCAACTTGTAGAAGCCAGAAGGGGGACATTACCAAGTAGTTGGGCTCATGGAAGTGGATTTGGGGATAATTCCAGTGGTAGAGAGGGAGGGGTTAAGATTGAGTTTCCGTTATGAAATAATGATATGCTCATAGGGATTGCAATTCAAATCTTCATTGGATCACTTCCTTAGTCTCAAATTTTCTTGAATATTGTTGTAGATCTTGGTCCAAACAAAGTCCGAGGAGGATGATTTTGATTGAAAAACTCTTTGATTACACTCCTTCCATATTTGTCAGAACAAAAATCTAGGGATCAATTGCCATAATCTATTGAGGACAATATTGTTGAAAGCATTAGATCTCCATCCTACTATAATGTGAATGATGCTGTCTCTTATGCTATCCATTTTCCTCATGATAATTTTCAATTTGTCCCAAAGTTCTGCACTGAAGGAGCATTGATTCATTAAGTGTTCTAGCATTTCCTCCTGGTAGAAATAGAGGGAGAAGATTGAAGTTCCAACAAAACCTTTTTTCCTTAAGTTATCCCAGGTTAGGATTCTATTTTGGACAAGAAGCCAGAGAAAAGTAGAGACCTTAGGCCAAAGATGTGATTTCTAGATAGTAGACCATATCGAGTCTTTAGGTAATAAATGGAATTTGGCAGTTATATAATATGCCTCTTTGATTTTGAAGGTGATGACCAACGAGTGCCCCCATCAAAGAATATCCCGGCCTTCCCGCGAGCGTATTTTCCTCAGGGAGGCTATTGCCTTCCAAGGGCCTAGGTTGCATACTTCAGGAAGATGGATATCGCTATGTGTGGTTTTCCAAACTTGCCATTGGGAGTCTAGGGTTTTCTCTTTCCAAAAATTAATTACCTTTTTTGTGTGGCTGTTTGGAAAATGTGCTTGGATTTGTTGTAGGCCTTCCAAAGATTGATTTGGAGGGAGTTGTTGCCAGGAATCTGACCAAACGCATGCTTCCTATCCACCTCTTATTTCCCAGAAGGCATGCTCCTGTATGATGGGGCAATTTCGCCAAGCTGCATTCCAGATATTGGATCCTTGGATTTGATCATTCGTTCTGATAAGTTGAGCTTCTTCTGTATTTGGAGCATATTTTTGTTTCCACAACCTGGCCCATAACTCTTTGGAGTTTTTTAACCATCGCCACCAGATTTTGGCTCCCATAACTTCATTTAGCAAACAAGTATCTTTTAGTCATAGAACACTATTTAGTTTTGGTTTGCACAGTTTCTCCCAGCTCACTAAATCCCATTTTCTCTTGGATTTCATTCCCTGGCAAAGGAAGTTTCTTTGCAAATTTCAGATAGTAATGAGTACAGATTTGGGGGTGGCTAGAGTTGAAGACATATGGTGGGTAGAACTTGTAAGACAGAGTTAACTAAGACTAGGTGGCTAGCGGAATTTAAATTTCGGAAGGTCAAAGAATTTAGATGTCAGACCAAAAAATCGAGTAGACTATACCAAGAAATGTTTCTAGCTGCTAAGTAAGAAAGAGGGATGCCAAGGTAAATGGAAGGAAGGGAGATCCCGTGGATGCCTAACAAACGGGAGATGTGGATTTGAATAGATAACAATGTATTAAAGAAAAAACATTTGGGACTTATCTAGGTTGATAGAGGTTCCTGAGGCTTCACTGAATTTTGAGAGAATGAGTTTTAGTTTTTGAGCTTCCTGTGCAGTGGGTGTTCCCATGAGCATGGTATCATCTAGAAACTGAATGTGAGAAGTTGTGGGATGGAGATCATGTAGGGGAAGGCCTTGTAGGGATCCATTCACAGATAAAGGCTTTGATGTAACTATTGATCCCCTCAATCATGATGATGAAAGAGGAAGGGAGAGAGGGTCACCTTGGTGAATTCCGGGTGGGAATGAAAGTTTTTGAAGGGAATCCATTGACAAGAATGGAAAAGAAATTGGTAGAGGTGATATTTAAGATCCATTCTACCCAATATTGATAGAAGCCAAAAGAAGAGAGGAAAATTGGTAGAGGTGATATTTAAGATCCATTCTACCCAATATTGATAGAAGCCAAAAGAAGAGAGGATAGATCAATTGTATTTCCAGCTTAAGCGGTCAAAGGATTTTCAAAGGTCAATTTTTATGAGCATACCTAGAGTTCTGGAAGAATTGAGGGAGTGGATGACTTCATGAGCCATGTTGACACTATCAAGAATTTTTTTCCCTTCAACATAGCCCAACTACTCCTTGGATATTATGAAGGGTAGAAAGGCCTTGAGTATTAGTGCAATGACGTTTGTGATGAGTTTATAAATGACATTGGATAAAGCAATAGGCCGAAATTGATTGGGTTGGGTAACTCGTTCTTCCTTAGGAGTTAGCGTGAGGAAGGTGGCATTGAGTGCTGAAAGGACCTTACCCAAGGAGCAATATTCCTCCACCAACTTCCAAACCTCCTCCCATACCATTGGCCAACAATGGTGAAAGAAATCTGTTGTGAAACCATCAGAGCGAGGAGATTTTCCCAAAGGCATTTCCTTCATAGCTTGATCCACCTCCTCCATTGATATATGACTCATGAATGATGCATTTTGTTCATGTGTGATGAGGTTGGGTATGTGTTGAGTGATTTTATTGATATCTTGGGAGCGATCATGAATTGATTGAGAAAGAAGGTTGGTGTAGTAGTTGACAAACTCATTCTCCATTTCTTCATGCTCCATGAGTGGCTGGCCATGATCTGTCTCCAGTTTGGTGATGCGATTTATGTGTAGGTGGTGGATCATGGTTCAATGGAATAATTTGGTGTTCTTCTCACCTTATTTGAGCCATTTCACTCTTGATTTTTGCTGCCAGAGGATTTCCTCTTGTTGGTGTCTCTCTTCCAGTTGTTTTTTCAGAAGCTCCTCTTCTGCATGAAGGGGATCCGTTAGACCTTGTAGGATGATTTCCTGTTGGATCTCCTTGAGTCACTTCTCAATTGTTCGTTGGGCTTGGAAGATGTTTCCAAACTTAGTTTTGTTCCAATCTCACATCAAATGCTTAAAATGCTTCAAATTTTGTTGGAACCTGAACATCTTGGTACCATGTGTGCCAGTTTCCTCTGAACACCATTTGTGAGATAATTCGTGGAAGTCTGGGTGGTTAATCCAAATTTTTTCAAACTTGAAGGGTTTGAATTTGGGAGCACTTGTGGTGTCAATCCAAAATTGTATAGGCCAATGATCCGAACCTGATTTGGGAATAATACTTGATTCTAAAGTTGACCCTTCCAGTATGAGAGTTTCTGATATCATAAATCAGTCCAGCCGGAAAGATACTTCATTGTGGCCTGATCTTTTGTTAGTCCAAGTGAAAGTTCCATTCTGTGTTTCAATATCTATTAGATGCAGATCAAAGATGATATTTTGAAAATTTTTGCTGTCATTTTTTAATCTTCTTATTCTGCCTCTTTTTTTTATCCAGAGAGATGATAATACTGAAGTGCCCTCCAAGTATCCATTGTTTCTAACCGATGAGGTGGACTAGTGATTTAAGATTTTGCAGGAAACTATCCTTTTCCTGGGGTGATTGTGAGCCATATGCATTGGTTATAATTCCTACTTTGTTGGATCACAAAGCTCTGTACTGTGCTGATAATGTCCAGGTTGTGGAATATAAGCTATCCAAGGTGATTGTGGTCAGGTTCCAAATAATAACAAGGCCTCCTGCCACTCCATTTGATTCATTGAAAATACACTCGCTGTGCCTCCAACATCATGTGAAGAGTTCCTCTGCGTTGGTGCCTGCACATTTTGTTTCCTAAAGAAGTATTATGTCTGGTTATTCTGCCATAATACAATTAAGGAGGAATCTTTTTTTTTTCCTCCCATTAAGGCCTCTTTCATTCCAAGAGATAATATTTACGAGGAAGAAGGGGGGGAGGGGAGAAGAAGCCATTAGAGAGCTTCTGTATTTGGCCGGAGTTGATCATGTAACTTCCCACTTCACGTAAAAGTTGTTGTGCGGATTTGCGTCCTCTTCGTTTAAATTCTTTGTGAACCTTTCTGTAATCATTGTTGGGGTTTGAATATATTCCCAAAGCTCCTCCATATCTATATGTGGCCCCAGTAGTGGAGTATATATAGACTTTATGAAATTTATAGAGCTATTTTTGCTGGAGGGATTGAAGCTCTTTCCTATTGTAGGATTCCTGAAGGATTTCTAGGTCTATATCAACTAGATCTTTCTCATTCACTAACATTTCTAGATCCCCCCCTTCCTTCGGTGGCTAGTTGATGACCATAGTAGCAGGAGATGTGGTTTGAGCTAGTTGTTCCAGGACTGGTTCTTGTGTTTGTTGGGCATTACCCCTTTCTTTGTGCATTTTTTGGTGTGGATTTTCTACCTTTAGGGTATTTGGCAGTTTGCTGAGGATGTCAAAGGAGATTTTAGAAAAGGGTTTCCTTCCTTGTCTAAGTCCTCACTTCCAAGTAGTTAGCTTCTTCCATTCCTAAAATTGAGTAAAACCTTCTTTTTTCTTGCTTTGTTCTTCCTATGATGGGAACGAAGAGATATTGAGAGGACAATCTAAAAAGAGATGTCCATGTTCATGACATTTCCTACAACAGAAAGTAATGTGCTCATAATCTATGGTTTGTTCCAGTGTTAGGGAGCCAGACAAAGCTTTGGGAATATTCATATAAACACATATGCGAGCATATGATGTATACCTTCTTTTTCGTGTTGCTTCCAAGGATTTGACATATAGGCCCAGAGTCTTACCTATGCCAACAAGAATCTCCTGCAACCAGAACTCCTATGGGAGAGAGTAAAGGTGTATCCAAACTTGAGAAAACGATAAGTCCTCCTTTTTAGGGCTAAAACGATCTATCCAAAATCGTAAATATAGGCCCACTGAGTTGAAGAAATAAGTGTTGTTTTCAAAGATCCGGTCTTTATCTTCAAGATTGAGGAAGATGATTGTGAAGAAGCCTCTTGATCCTAGTTGAAGCTCATAATGCCCCTTGGGGTTCCACCATATCTTGATCCATTTCATTAGGTCCTTTTCTGAAGGCTAGAGTCCCATAAATTTCCCAATCAAAGCATATTCCTTCATAAACTGGGTATTTTCCCCTACTCGCACAAAACTGATGAATTATTTCGGTGTCGTATTAGATTGTGGGATACATTTTTCTAGATCCCATATGCGAGTCACTTTTGGATGGGAGGTTCCCACTTCCACATACATTTCTTTGCTGGCCCATGATTCATACTCAAGGAGTTGTTCTCTCATATGCGGTAGCGGTTCAAACGTTGGACGTGAGGTCTTGATTTCATTGTGTTTATTGGTTGAAATATTGATGTAAGAGGGGGCTTGCGGCCCCTTTATTGTTGGCATAGTTGGGTTGTCAGTGATTCGATCTGATGGCGAGATATGTGCTGCTGTGTGAGGGMTTGGACAGGGGATTCCGAGTTTTGACGACACTGCAATCATGAAACCCTAGTAGAGTTTTCTCTTGCATCTCTGTCACATAACAATATGTTATAACTTTGAGGATTTTTGGTTTGCATCTTCTTTAAATTGAAATTARCCAAATTTATTGATTACTTTGGTAGGATTTATTGTAGAGTGAATTGGGGTGTGATGACTAAAGATGCTTCCAATTATTGATGAAGAAGAGCTTTGTGAAGAGGTAGATGAACTTGTACTAGAAGAAGAACTAGAAGAAGTCATCTTGAAAAAGATAGGAGTCAAGGATACAAATGAACTAAAAGAGTTAGATAAAGATATTTGGAGGTTAGGTTGTTGAATTTTTAAAACACCCTTTCTTCTTTCAACTTCAGATAATGGAACAAACTCTAGAGATAAACCTCTTGTCCTTTGAGAAGAACGAGACCTAGAGGACATATGAAAACCTCTTACTGAGGTGGTTGATTTCATGCCCGCCTTTGTTGGGCTTCCCACTATTCATGAATTCTTCATCTCTTGCAATGACCTCCCAAGAACAATGAAGTTGTTCACGACTGTGGACAGTTTCTAAAATAAAATTAAACAAAGTCAAAGAAATACTAGTCTAATCATCTAAACCATTTGCAATGTTGGTTTGCCGTACAACATGTGAAGTCATGAAATTAGAAACAAAAATGAGAGTATTAAATACAAAAAATAAAATACAAATACCAGGAAAATTATGGGTTAATTTTCCTAGTATGGTCGCCAAATAAATGTTAATGAAAATGAATGGATTTCCTTATACCAACATTTTCGAATCTTGCTGGGCTAAGGCAAGATAAGCATGATTATTACCCTATGTTTATAGCCTTTGCAAAAATATCAATTAGTCCTCAAGAAATATGTACTTGGGCTAATGTTGCTTTTATATGTGTGTTGTTTTATCAAAGAAAGATAAAATGTTTAAAACATAAATATTTATATCATATTAATAAAAATATTAAAAGAATAATATGAAATCATTTTAGATTAAGTCCAAAAGTGAGACCTAAAATCAACAAATATTTTATTAATTCAATTATGAATTACAACCAAATACATTCTCTTCATACCCCTGTGTGCGTAAAAGGACCAAAGTAAGAATTAGAAGTCAGAGGTGGAATATTACATCACATAGACAATACTGGTGTCTTTTAAGTAAATACCAAGACTGATACAACTGGATCAACAAGCCACAAAGATGCCACTGTCTTGACTCTGCAAMACGATCCTAATCAACACTGAAAWTTAAGTCATAAGTCAAATAAGAATGAACAGATTATCAAAAAAAGTGATTGAGTTTTGGGAGAATGTCAATAATATATGTTTCCCAGTACTTCTTATTACCACCTTCAGTAAAAGCCTGCTATCAACMCGAATATTTAGCCTTCAAGTAATTCAGAAGTGAATGAAAAATGAATGYAATCTCACTCTAGAGAAAGAGAAAACCTTATCAGAGTTATCCTCTATATTCTCCCTCTTTTGTCCCTTCAYAAGTTCCTCTTTTATTCTTCAAAGGTAGTTTTCATTAGTTCAACTACTTTTGGTTAAGTAGTTAACTAACTTGTAGTTAAGTAGGACAAATAAATAATTATAGCAAGTTTTTTTTTAAAATAAATAATAACTAATTGCTGGGGACCCCCTATAATATTATTGTTCAATTTCCAAAATATTCCCTTGTGCCTTCCAATTATAATATGCATACCATCCATAAAATGAAAATAAATTCA
The DNA here is from genome assembly GCA_010110895.2 of Picea sitchensis. Lineage (NCBI taxonomy): Eukaryota > Viridiplantae > Streptophyta > Pinopsida > Pinales > Pinaceae > Picea > Picea sitchensis. Next base: position 88,041 of record SNQJ01S0004669.1, on the reverse strand, counting down.
CATCCAACAACCTAAAATAAGTAAAATACCATAATTACACTTGTGAGTCTCCAAAAATTAACTTAACCATGCCACACACACACACACACACACACACACACACATATTGTCTATTGTTCCAAAATTGTTGGTCTGTCAACAATAAACTACCACGGTGTAAGTGTGTCATCAATAAACTACCACATAATAATCATGAAAATAAAATCAGAAATTGTACTTTTTGTGGGAGGATGTCCTCCTCTATCCACTGTCCTAAGATGAAGTTACGTTGTTTTTCTGTGAATCTTCCTTGGCATATTTATTCTCTTCATTAGATGATGCCTCAGGGTGCATATCACCAAAGGTGATATTATTAGGCTCTTGTTATTTAGGAATGGAATGTGAGGTGACAAAATGGGAATATGAATCAAAACTAAGGGGCATGACATCTTGTTTCCCTTTGCTAGGTTCATATTTATGAGATAAATATTTATCTTTGTTGGGCTGACAAATCATGTGAAGCAATGAAGACAACATGTTGAAGAGGTTGTTTGGGAGGAGGTAGAGGTAATGACAGAGATATAGCGGGCCATCCATGGTGATGTGGTTGGGGGTCATGAACAACTTCGTTCCAACCATCATTGTTTGGAACCTATGACTGTAAGGACACATGTGACTATACAAGTATGCCGATAATGCTAGGATGAGGTCGCAATGGAGGTCTAATAGGTGGTGGAGGAGGATTAAAATATCCTTGGTATGCAAGATTGATAATATGAATTTGGAGGAGTTGATTAAACTCCTCGGAATCGACATCAAAGTGAACAAAAAGTCTAAGCCTCTTATTTCTTCTCCTGGGCTAACCATCTTGCTTCCCTCTATACCAATTTCCTCCGTTTCCTCTGTTGTCTCCGTTTCTTCCCTGGCTGAAAAAGATCAACTATTGATCATGAAGACTAGGTTAGAGTATGTATACCATAGCAAGTACAACATCAGATACATTTTTCATTTAATATAATTTTAGAAGTAGCTTTGACTCAATCAACAATCAAGCATGCAATCATTAATGGATAAAAGGGAGGATTAACCCAAAATCAAATTTATCTTTTTTCCTTAAAATAATTTACATATTTCACAACTCATACAACTGATATTTAATAAGAACATGGGATTTACAATGTAATTGGGAATATGAACAGTTTCATAATGTATGGAAAATGAAAACCAATGATAAGGAAAGATGGTACATGTTCCTAATCAAACATATCGGTTTTAAACTTTCAACTATCATTGAAAACCAAACCCAATATCTGTCATTAATCCTTCATATTTTCCATGTTAAGTACAATTTATATCGACTATTAGTATTTCCATTTCCCATGCTTCGAAAGGAAATTTTCAAGTTTGCTTATGTATAGGGGGGGAAAAGAACGTGAACTCAATATGGGTGGTAATATGGGAGGTACCCAATGGGAATGAGGGTTAGGTATTATTAGTGGAGTCCATTCAATGTAAGGTGTAATAGGTCCACCATGGTATTAAATAAGACCCACTATGGTAGTTACATATAATAAATGGGTAGTTAGAAATAATAAATGAGATTTCTAGAAGATTCCTTCTCTATAATGTTCCTAGGAGATAGAGAATATTATAAAAAGGAAATGTAATAAATGCAATTGGCATGGTGAAGTATATTGTGAATGTACAAACAAGTATTTCTTGAGAAGTTTTATCCTTCATGAAGGATTAATATATGGTGTTACCCTACCCCAAGGGTTTTCTACATTCTTATGTTCAATATTTGATGGATGGTTTTGGTGTTTACTCCTGTTATTTTCTGAAGTATATTTGCAGATATAGTATTGGTATATAACATTTGGTATCATAGCTCTTTCCTTGGGCAAAGACGGGAATAATTTTGGTTATTTTTTACATAATTTTTTTAACAAAAAAGGGGGTGGCCTAATTCAGGCTTAGATATGAGAATTTCTGCTCATAATTTTCATAAAGTATTTGGATATTTGAATTCCTCTTGGAAAAATACCCAATTTAAAAAAAAATAATATGAAATGGAGTCCGAGAAGTAAAGTTATGAGCATTTCAATTTCGACAGTTTTTCAGGGTTTTTTCCGAAAAAAGCTGTGATTTTTTGCAGTAAGTTATTTTTAAACCCTAGTTTTTGTGCAGATTTCTTCCAAACTAGATGTATTTTACAGGAAAAGAGGATGGTCATAGTATTGAAGAATTTATAAAAGACAGGAAGGCATTTTGGCATGAGGAGTGGAACTATTAGGTAGTGGGTAAATTACAAGGTGATGCAACTGTTTGGTATAAATCACTTAACCATAGTGAGATGATGGAACTCTCCAATGAAGCATTTGGAAAAGTATTGTTAGACAAGTGGTCTAAAATCCAAGAGTAAGGATAACAAATGCACCGAGGGTTTATTTTTAGGTGGAAAATCTATATTATAGGTTCATGGTTGTATTCATAAAGAAAATATCATTGTTTCTATTAACCCTAGTTGCAGGCATAATTTTATCAATGCTCATTTGGTTAATATATTGCTAGTTGCTGCAAAGAATATTCAAAGTACACAGTTTGAAGATGAAAATGTTCAAATTTTTAAAGAGTTGAAGATTACCATGGATAAATGTGTGTTGCATTCAGACTTTTATGCCATAGATATGGGTGAAGTAGATTTTGTTTTGGGATATCCTTGGATGGATTCAATTGGTACAATTAATATTAATGTGCAAAAGAAGTTTCTAAAGCTTTGGTACAAGAAAAAGAAAATTACATTGCAGGATGTGTCTTTTAGTCAGAAAGACGATCCCACAACAATAAGCACATAAGTTATTGCAGAGTTTGAAGTTGAATCAGAGGCAGAGTCTATAGAAGCAGATGAAGCAAAGCCACATGAAGAAAACAATAAAGAAGCTAAGGAGGTTTTTAACTCAAAGGAACAAGTGGTTGCAGATTTGAAGACAAATGAACAAATTACTACAATTGTGGTATATTTCCATCCACAACATATCGAGAAACAACATTCATCGAGACAAGGGCGTGAGTGATCAGGGGATCAGATTTTGCTCAAATTTCAAAGTGCTCAGAATGCGACAAAAATTACCATTAAATAAGATCGTCTTCTGATTCCGGCGGTATATTTAATTTTGCAAATGGACTCAAGTATGGAAGGCATGCTCATGATCGTTGATCAAACCAAACATCTGAAATGAATTTGATCTTTATTTGTACAAATCAAATGCAAATTAAAATGCAAGGTACGGCGTGGCGGGGCCGTCTGATCTGAGAATTGACACTAGCAGATGTCGGTTGGTTGATAGATGGCGAGTCAGGAACTGCTGATGTCCATTATGTGGGAAAATGGTATGAGGACACGTGGCCCAATGGGAGGTAGTGCCATGTCCTCATTGTTGGTTTTAGTTATATATAAAATGTTATAGAGTCCATGAGGATTGAACCTCAAACCTCCACAATAAAACTCTAACAAACCTCAGCTAACCAGTAATAGCGCGTGATTTCTTGTTAACTAATGTGGTAGCAAAATGTATTATGTTGTTAAAAGTTCAAATGGAGAGGAATTAGGAATCCATCTGAACTTCCAGTGAATCATTATGTAACATATGACTACATTGACCCTTGATTTGTATTATACCACCATATATATCCATATTGTAACCCATATCATTGTATATAATGCACGGGAGGTTTATTTCATATGGCCTGTGGTTTTTCATATGACGAACACGGAAAGAAGTTACCGCAGTTATAGCAGGTTATACCTGCCTGGTCGATGCGGTCACATGTATACCCAGTCTTGAAGGCGGTTAGAGGCCAGCTGGCATACATGCTTAGTTCTCAGTTTATTTAGCGTGATTCTTGATCATTTGGAGTTTTTTCATGCTTTAAATTGCATGCGTGCTAGGTTCATGAAGCAAAGGGTGCGTTTTGTAGATGCAAAAACAACAACGAAGCTTGAAGGAGGGATTTCTAGGAGGCCTAACTTCTTCGTTTTTCAGTGATTGAGTCTTTGAAAGAGCCTAGACAGGGGTTCTGGGATGCTCTGAAGCCATTGTAGTAGTCGGTTTGTCAGTTTGAACATTGCAAGACATGTTTTGAGCACTTTTGAGTAGTAATAATAATGATCCATTGGAAATTGGACCAGGTCTGTAAAAGAGGTGAACTCCTTTATCAATTCTTGTGTGTGTGTTTATGTTCATTGATTATCTTGTTGTCTATGTGTATTTTGCAACACATAAATTAAAGTAATCCTTTAATTTATGTGTTTCAAAGCAGTCTTTTTCTTTAAATACATAACATTCACTTGCAATAAGTTTCAAGTTTTCAAGTCTTCTTCATTTTTAGATCAGAGTTAATTATCCAGTGGTTTGAAGACTTGATTGTTGCAAGTTTTGTTTCTGATTCACAAGGTTGAAACTCACAAAAAGAGAAGGTCAACTTGTAGAGAATGATTCTTATCGGAAACAAAGGAGAAGCAATTCATTCACATAAGTTTAGGGAGGGACATTCTGCATGGCTCGTCTGCGAGAAGGTCATGAGCTGATGTTTGGTGAAAATAGAAGATCACCGAGAGAAGTACATCATGAGTTGAGAGATATGATATGAAGATATTGATGGGAGCGAAACATAGTAGCCGTAGGTGAAGGCTCCAACCATTCAGTGCATAGGGGGCCGGTGGTGATAAAACTCTAAATGGAAATGGAGAGAATGGTACTTCTCCACCACCCTCTCCTTCTCCATCTTCTTCTTCATATTCTTCTTCTTCTTCTGCAGGTTGGAAACATCTTAGAATTCTCCAAAGGGGCATGAGTAAAACTCATGCATAAAATTCCTTCATTAAAGCAGTATAAAATTTGAAGTGCCAATTTACAATGGAGAAGTTAGCACTGAAAAGTTAGAATAGTGGATGCGTCAAATTGAAGTATATTCTAGAATACAAAGGTCAAGATGATGGAAACCAAAATTAAAACGCTTCATTAATATTAGATGGATTAGCACTTGTTTGGTGGGAGGAATCTAAGACACAGGAAGAAATGAAAAAGCATCGTAAAATTTTGCTTTCTTGGAATGATTTCATTATGAAATTAATTTTTTTTTTATCCATTGGCATGTAAACAAAAGGAAACCATGGAATAGCAGAATTTTAGACAAAGCTAAAGGACAGAATATACAAAGTTTTACTCGGGAATTTAGGAGAAGAGCTTTGGTTTGGGATTGATTGTCTTCACGGAAACATTGCTCAAATATATTGGTGCTTTTCATAATTATTTGAGGCATACTATGCATATGTTTAATCGCCAGTGTAGATGAGGTTTGTGTCACAGACTACTCATTTGAACAAGGGAAGGCGATCTCATGAGGGTTTGAAGACATACAACCCGAGGAGACAAAGGGAAGAATAATTCAAAGGCAATGGCGAAGAATCTTTCTTGTGAAGAAAGGAGGGAAAATTTCATGTAAACATTGTTCAAAAAGATGGCCATGATGAAGACCAGCTGTTGGAAGCTTCATCTTGAAGACCCAAAAATTTTGTAACAACAACGACAAAGGGAAGTCAAAGAGTGTTGCAGTATTCTACAAGACTTGAGTTGAGATGGTGATGAGACAAAGATCACAGCCATAGGTTACCAAGGTAATAATTATGTTAGTACTGGCTCTTCAAGTATGCTAATGTCAATGTAACAGAAAAGCGAGGTGAACTTTTCATAAAGGGTTTACATTTAAAACATCTTAAAGATAGACACATTATTTGATTAGGATCACAAACAAATCTTATTTACAGAAAGAGGTAAGAAACATAAGTTAGAAACAAGTCCACATCCTAAATACATACCCTCTGGTTGGATATGTGATAATGCTAAGTTACAAAGTAACAAGAAGGTGTAAAAACTTAGGTTTTGCTATAAGCGCAAATTTAAGTTGATGGTGAGAGCTTGATGTGATTCAGATTGGATATATGTGAAAGTATTGTGTTGGAAGTCCTTATTTGTATGATAGAAAGCTATTTTCTATCGTCCGGAGAATAATCATTTATTTAAAGATGGGGTTGATTATGTTTGCGAACTCACATTAAGAAGATGAATTTATCAATCATAAATCTAGGGCAAATGAAAGGGATTAATGCTAGTAAAAATTTTGTTCTCTTAATGATCAAAACTAAAATGATGTTGAAACGAAGCATTTCAAGGTTGTGATACAAAGTTAAAATACAATCTATTTGAAGTTGTTAATTAGTATGATGACATGTTCCAAAGAACCTAAAGGGTTGCCTCCAAAAAAGAGGAACCCAACATGAAATTCAATTACAACAAGACATCCACTTTGGAAATATTAGTATGTATAGAATGTCGGTTATGGAAAATCCTGAGATTAAAAAAATTCCGGGAGTTGTTAGACAAAGGGGGTAATTGTGTCGAGTTCTTAGCCATGTGGATCTCCAATTGTGTTGGATTCCAAAGAAGGATGGGCATTGAAGCGAGATGTGTGTTGATTGAGGGCTTTGAACAAAATTACGGTTAAATGGTGTCCCTCTTAGTGAATTGATGATTTGCTTGATCAATTAAAGGATACCAAACATTTCACTAAGTTAGATTTAAGGTGGTTATCACTTCAGTCGAGGATTGTGACACATGGAAGACAACTTTTAAGACTAATCAAAGTTTGTTTGAATGGATGGTAATTCCTTTTGGACTTTGCAATGCATATGCTACTTTCATGAGTTATGAATGATATGTGAGGCCTTTTTGGATGATTGTGTTATTGTCTATAGATGATATTTTGATTTTAGCAAATCTCGTGAGAGCATATTGAACATGTGAAAAAGTTTTGGATGTTTGAGGAAAGAACAATTGTTTTTGAGTTGTCCAAATGTGAATTTGGCAAGAATAAACTTTCGATTGAGCATTATTGTGGTGGAGGCCAATTAAAAATTGATCCTTCTAAGTTAAAGTTATTTTGAATGGTCGGACCAGTAATGTGAAAGCCGAGGAAGGTAAGGATTTTTTGGGGATCCATTATCTTGGAGAAAGTTTATTGCTAACTTTTGTCCATTCGACTCCATTACATGCAGTGACAGTGTCAAGCAAGGTTTCAATGGGGAGGAAAGCAGCTATGAACTGATACTTTGAAGAAAAGGTCAGTTCAAAACGGTTCTTGCACTTCCAAATTTAGACAACCTTTGAAATCGAGACGGATGCAAGTAATTGTCGCGATGGGAGAAACTATTTCTACCGTGTAGTAAGCCAATTTGTTTTCATTACGAGACATTTAATGGTGTTGTTGTGAATTATCCTACTTATGATAAAGAATTATATGCATTGGTTCAAAGTGTTAGAAATGGAAGCATTGTTGTTGGGAAAAGAAGCCATTATTCACAGATCATCAACCTTTTGCAATATTTACAATCACATTCAAAGCTACAACAAACTAGGCACTTCAAATGGATGGGATTTCTTCATGTTTCATTTGGTTATCAGGTATAGAAGGGCATTTTTTATGCTCTAAAAGTCAAATATACTTTCTAGACCTATTTTTAGTGTTTCAGTTATTCTTAAGCAGAGTCTATAATGCATGAAAGTTATGTGGAATAATATGCTTTGAATCTTGACTTTAAGGAAGTGTATGAAACTTTATTGCCACTCTATATACATATTGAAAAAGTAGTCATGTGCATAATGTCTCTTGTATCATCTTGGCAAATTGTGTATTCCACGAGGAGAAAGAATCAACATCATAAAGAGAAGCACATTCTTCTCTTATTAGCGAGTCATTTTAGTGTAGGAAAAGAGCGGTGACTGGTGCAAGATCATCTTGGCCCTACAAGATGAATGAAAGTGTTTGTGATATGTTTGGGGATGTTCGTTTTGTGTTACAAGTAAACCTAGTAATCGAAGTTGGGTTTGTACACTTACACTTCCAGTTCCTTCTTGGCCTTGGGAATATTTCCATGGATTTTGTTGGTGGTTTACTATGTTGAGAAAGGAGTCATGATTATATTTATGTTGTGGTTGATAGTTTTAGTAGATCGCGTATTTTGATGCCTTGTACTAAGCGAGTATGAGAAAAACAAGCGACCAGGTGATTGTTCTTTCAAAATGTTTGGAGTGCATTTTGGTTTGCCCAAGTCCATTATTTACGATCCCGGGATTCTTGATTTGTTGGAAGTTTTTGAGGTGAGTTTGTAGGCACTCATGGACACTAAGATTAAAAGAGAACAACTTTTCATCCAAAAACAGACGGTCAGATAGAAGTGGTAAATAAAACAGTGGTACATATTCTTCGTTCTTATTGCAACAAACATCCTAAACTTTGGGATGAACATTTTACCTCACGTTCAACATCATTACAATCGAGCTAAGCACTCTTCCACATAAGCATACATTAGCCATTTGAGGCATGTTTGGCTATTTTCCCAAATTAAGCCTTCAGATTTCATCTTTAGGGAAAATATTAGCACGATGATGGGCAATATGATATTGATAGAGCAGAGGAAAGTTCATTGAACAAATTGATTGATACATCATGTGGTGCAAATGATTGGAAAGAGAGTCGAGACCAAGTACAAGCAGACATGACAAAACATCACGATGTTATCTGATTTAAAGTTGGTGATGAAGTTTGTCTTTACATCAACAAGGAGAGCTTAAAGGAGAAGGTAAAAGTTGAAAACCAATTCGATATGGTCCTTCTAAGATTATACAAACAAGATTGGTAACAATGCTTTTAGTTTAGATTTGCCTACATATATCTTGAGATGTATCTTTGATTCAATGTTGTTGAGAATTTGAAGTTGTATGAGCCTCCATGCAGTTGTTAATGTTAAGAATTTGAAGTTGTATGAGCCTCCATTGATTGATGATCAAGGAGATCATGTTCAGATTCCTTCCATAGATGATTTTTCTCCAGAGTATCTAACAGAACTGCAGGAAGACACTATCCTTGACAGGAGGATGCGAACTTCGAAGCGAGGGAATGTGGAGTATTTGCGAGTTGGTCTTAAAGGGATGAATCGAAGTAAGGCCAAGTGGATTGAGGTTGGAAGGGTGAGGGAACTATACCCTCATATGCACATAGACTGAGATAGTCTTTTGGAGGTCCAAAAGCTTCCCAATGGGGAGGTGTGATCAGGGGATCAGATTTTGCTCAAATTTCAAAGTGCTCGGAATGAGACAAAAACAATACCATTGCGTCCGTCTCGTCTTCCTGATTCCGGCGGTATATTTACTTTGTCAAATGGACTCCGTATGGAGAAGATATCACACCAGTAGGGACCCAAAAAGGAAACCAATCAAGTGGTGCATTGAGTCCTACTAGCACTACATGGAGACTTCAGACTCAAGAACCAAGTCCATGGTAACATCGACATGATGTAGAGAAAGCTTAGGGTGGCAAGGAAACATTTGGACATCATGTTCGACTTCCATTAGGATGGATGGATGGTCATACTTGGTACCAGTTGGCTACAATTCTCAGTCGGTCATATCGTTTGGTCTCTTCTCATGTTTCGGGGATGAAACATGATTAAGGGGGGTGGAATGTACTATACCTAGGGAGGTAATATGGGTGGTAATATGGGAGGTAACCAATGGGAATGGGGGTTAGGTATTATTAGTGGAGGCCATTCAATGTAAGGTTGACTAGATCCACCATGGTATTAAATAAGTCCCACTATGGTAGTTACATATAATAAATGGGCCTTCTAGAAGATTCCTTCTCTAGAATGTTCCTAAGAGATATAGAATATTATAAAAAGGATATGTAAGCAATGTAATTGGCATGATGAAGTATATTGTGAATGTACAAACAAGTATTTCTTGAGGATTTTTATCCTTCTTGAAGGATTAATATATGGTGTTACCCTACCTCAAGGGTTTTCTACATTCTTGTGTTCAATCTTTGATGAATTGTTTTGGTGTTTACTCCCATTATTTTCTAAAGTATATTTGCAGATCTAGTATTGGTATATAACATGGTTGGACCTAAAACATCAAGCAATCATCCATTTCCAAGACCTATAACCTTTTTTCAATGCCCATTATCCTCTGTTATTTCTGACTCATTTTGGATGTAATTATAAAAATAACGATCATTCAAAATCATATCATTTTCAATTTTTCCATTCACCATAATTGCAACCATTAAAACAAGTATGCTTCCTGTCAAATTGTTCGTGCCAGAATGCTAGAAACATTCTTCTTCAATAGAAAAACACTTTTATTTCATACAACATGGGGAAGAAGAGATGAATTTTTAATGATATATGGATTTAGGAATTAAGGAATGATGCATGGAAAATGAGAACATGAGGGACTTGATCCTGTGTAAAAAATAAAATTCTTTTAATTCCTCCATGAATTTGTAATAATTTTAATCCATATTAAAGATCAGTATGCCCAAAACCAATAACCAAATCATGCTCAAAACTTTTACCACTTATTCCAAACAATTTATTTATTAAACATGTAGCCCAATTGTTTTTTATTACTTGCCCTATTTTGACTTTAGTAGTTAGCAAGAGAATACTAGCAAAAGACTAGGATATGCAGTATTGGTTATAATTTTAATAAACCAATGTATATAAATTATCCAGGTTGTTTCCACTTCCCCCCCCCCTCCCCACTTTTCAAAAATATCCCTAAACATTTATGTAGATAATAATACATAGGATAAACACAATGCTTAATTCCTCCATATTCTTGATCAATAACTTGTGTTTTTAACTTGATGCAAGATTTATAATTTCCATGTGAAATTTCAAATCAGTTTCATGAAAATTTTAAAACAAATGGCCCCAAAAATCCATCATAACCACCAAGATTCAAAGCTGGGAAACACTTCATCCATAAAACCTGAAAAACAAGTAACCCTTATCAATCACAAAACTTTTGTTTGGGAACGACATAATAATGTTGACGCTATCCACCACAAGAACTTTTATTCGTACTTTGGCCTTTCTATACAAGAGTAGAAAATAATTGGGTTGAATAAATTTACATATGGATAATACAATCTCATAAAATTCAGTCTTGGTCTCGAAGAAGTCATGTCGAGGACTTAGATATAATGTTAACGACAAAAAAACCCCCAAACCCTAAACCAACATTCACACGTTGGATTGAACGAAAAATAAGGTTTATCCCAAAAATCACGCTTAAGATTTCTAAAAGAAAGCCACTACTATTGTTTCTCAAGTCGAACACTTATTAAAGCATGACAATAATTTTGAAGGTTATGAGTTTCATGCTGTAAAAGGAAAACCAATAAATAGAACAAACCAAAAAAACCTTCATCATTATCACTTTGTTACTTCATAATGGATGTGGGTTTCCTTTGAAAGTACTATATGAGGACCGAACTAAAACGAGATACACAGAGTTCAAAAGGTTGGACAATGGCTACTTTGATTCGAAGGGATGTTTATATACCATGATGATTTTTTTTTGAATCCACAAAGATCCATAAGAATAGACAATGAGATTCCCAAACCAAATCAAGAAGAAGACATGTGAAAGCACACTAAAATCAACCAGTCAAGCAGAGCCATTTTCCAAAATTACCATTGCAAAAGAAAATCCTTTTGATGGGTACAAGATAAAGTACCATACCTTTCCTTGTTCTTGAAATACCTCCGAAAAACCAATGCCACAGTTTCTCTAAACCACCATGTCCGAGCTCTCAGAACAGGAGTATCACTCAAACAACTTGAAACCAAATGAAATGCCCAAAACCTAGTGAAAGGTGGTATACCTCTAATTGAATGCCTGCATTTCGTGCATTGAATGCATGGTGACACTATGTTCCTCAAGAAAACCACTACATTAAATTTTTAATCCACCTAGGATCTTAACTTCATGATCTAGGTGGATATCGGTGGCCACCCACCTATTCCACGGGATCAAAAAACAATTTTCCATCTTGGCAGTTTTTCGGGTTCCAAACTTCTGGGGTCGTTTTGAGGCCCTAAACAACATTTTTTGGGGATATTTGGCCCAGGTAATTCCCAAGGGATTTGACATGGTCCAATAGAAAATATTTCTTCTCGGTTAAACCTTTCCAACGATGTATCGATCGCCTCAAACAAAGATCGTATGCAAAAGTTACGCCCCCGGGAAGTTGACGTATCAACTACCCCCATCGGGGCCCGCAAAACTTTTGGATTTTCATATTCAGAGGTTAGGGTTTTGGATTTTACTTATGGTAAAAAGGCCTTTGGATCCTCATTGTAACAATCATCTTCTTGCGAATGCGAGTAGCCGTCACATCTCTTCTCAGAGATAAGCTACCACCATTCTAGCGAGTCTTTCACTCTGTATTTTTACAGTCTTTGTACATTTTCGCTCATTAATAGAAAATTGTGTATTATTGTATATCTGTGTTTATGGTTTCATCTCTGATACCTTTCTGTTATATTATTGGATATCCGAGATATCTCTGTACATTTCTTTATTATATCTCCGCTCTCATTTCGTGCCCAAAATAATCCGGATCAGTGGTATCAGAGCAGGCTGCTCTTGATCGTTTTTCAGTGCATGTCCCCGATGATGTCCGAGTATAGCAAGTTGGGTCTCGAGCTTGTCTCTCTTGAGGACAATCTCTCTTGCACGCCCAAGAAACCCTCCATGACGGAAGAAAATAAAAATGACAGAGCAAAAGATTCTATTAATTTGTTGCTTGAGCAAGCTCTCACGTGACAGAGGGATGAAATGATGGAGAATTTTTCCCACATCCTTCAATGCCTGCTGATAACAACATGTGCATCTTCATCAAGTGACCACTTTAGAGGCACCTCACCTTTCAAGGTACAAGTTAATTTTGATATTGTATTATTTGAAGGAAAGATAGATGCATATGCCCTAGAAAAATGGTTAAATTTACTAGAAGGTTATTTCTCTGTTCATAATTACTTTGACAGGAAAAAGATCATCTTCACACTCCTTAAGGATATCCCCCATGTCAAACATTAATGGGAAACTTATTGGGAGAAAAGTTCCACAGATGAGTATGGAATATATGGGCCGAGCCCACTTGAGATTTTTTTGTGGATGCGGTCAAGGAACAATATTATCCTGTTGGAAACTATGAAGACCAGTACATCAGATGGATCGCACTGCGTCAAGAGAAGGGACAAGAAATGACAGAGTTCAACAATACATTTCATACCTTGCGCACCAAGCTGGGTATCAAAGAATCTGAGCGACATTTGGTTTTGAAATACCATGGGGCTCTACACATATACATCCAAACTGAAATGGATTTTCTGGACATCTTATCACTCAGTGCCGCTTATCGATATGCTGTTAAAATCGAGCATAAATTTAAGCACTAGAACAAGTGGGAGTTTGGGTCTGCAAATGCACAACAACCAAAGTATGGTAAAGATGACCATAACATCCAGCCTTCAGAAAACCAGTCCAATCCATAGGAAAAGAAGGGTAACAGAAAGATGAAGGACACTGGAAAATGCTGCGATTTTCACAAATGCCCCTGGCACAACACCGATGAATGTCGCTCAAAATAGTCATTGGTGGTTGTGATCAAAGACAAGGAGCCGAACCCCGATTCAGAATCTGATTATGAAAATACTGGTAAAAGAAAGATCATCGATGCAGATCCCACTACTATTGTCACAACCACAACAATTCAACCAGAAGAACCAACAGATCCTGAAGAGGGGGAGCGCCTTTTTCATTCACAGATGTGGGTGAAGGGGACCCCACTGCATTTATTGTTTATAACGGAAGCTAGAAGAACCTCATCTCAGTAGAGGTCGTCAAACAGTTTGGATTGTCGACAACACCACACTTGCAACAATACAACATCAAGTGGCTTTGCTAGGGACGAGATCTTCGTGTCAGCCAACAGTGCCAATTTTCATACGACATCCAACCCTTCAAGGATGAGATATTATGTGATGTTTCCCCACTAGATGTCTGTGATGTTCTCTTGGGATAGCCATATATGTGGAAACACCATGCTGTTTATGAGTCTCGACCCCACAATGTCATTGTTTCTCTGAGGGATCATCTATACAGAATACCAGAGGTAGTTCTAACTACTGTTCCACCTAAACAGTACCGCAAGTTAGTATCTCATACTACAAAATCCAGCTTCTTCAGAATCTGTTCAAAAGGTGAACATAAGGACACTACAACCACTACAGCCTCGCCCCAAGGACCTTCTATCCAACAGAAGCAGGTCAACAAGGTTGCAGCAAAGCACAAAGATTCATTCTTCACACAATATTCTCATATAGCTCGACTTGTTGAACAAACTCAATCTCACCAACAACAGGTTCGTGACAACCTTGCATAAACCAAGTAGCGCGACGTCTCTAGCAAGACAAGCAACTCACCAAGATTCAGATTCAGCAATCGCTTTCCCCTCTCCCCCGGGAACTCAACGCAATGGAGACCATTGCTTCCTAAGGAATAAGGATTGATCCAGGTGGATATCGGTGGCCATCCACCTATTCCACTGGCTCAAAAAACAGTTTTCTATCTTGGCAGTTTTTCGACAGTTTTTCGGGTTCCAAACTTTTGAGGCCGTTTTGAGGCCCTAAACGACGTTTTTTGAGGATTTGGGGCCCACGTAATTGCCAACGGCACTTTGTTGGGCCAACAAAAAATTGTTCTTCTCGGTTATACCTTTCCAACGGTGCATCGAGTTCCCCAAACAAAGATCGCATGAAAAAGTTACGCCCTTGGGAAGTTGATGTATCAACTAACCCCATCGGGGCCCACAAATCTTTTGGATTTTCATCTTCCGGGGTTAGGGTTTTGGATTTTACTTATGTTAAAAAGGCCTTTGGAGCCTCATTATAATAATCACATTCTTGTGAATGCGAGTAGCTGTCACATCTCTTCTCAGAGATAAGCTTCCACCATTCTAGTGAGTCTTTCACTCTGTATTTTTACAGTCTTTGTACATTTTCGCTCATTCATAGAAAATTGTGTATTACTGCATCTCTGTGTTTATGGTTGCATCTCTGATACATTTATGTTATATTATTGGATATCCAAGATATCTCTGTACATTTATTTATTATATCTCTGCTCTCATTTTGTGTCGAAAATAATCAAGATCACTTCACCATCGACTAATCACACGTCAAAAGGGGTTGCCAAATGCACATAAGTCACATGCCATATTTACCACATCATTGCCATATTTACTGTCAATTAAATGACCGCCAAAACCTTCACATCTTATTTAAACCACATTTGATACATATCATCAATATAAACCAAACATAACTTAAATCCAAGTACCAAAGTATAACAAAATGATAGCTAGCAACTTCAACTTCGGGTATATATATATATAATATACTATACACGATATATCTGAGGTGCCACCTTTTCTATACAGGCTCGACACTTATTCATATACATATATGCTGCAACGCAAAATGTAATAACATATGAATTTCACCAAGCCCTTTTTTTTAATGGTAGATCGTGGCACCAAATATTTAGAACAATGTTTGCAACACTTCAAAATATACTATGTAATTTTAGTACCTCATCCATTGTAGCCTTGATAACAAATGAAAATCAAATCTCTTCTTGTCTTTTAATCTTCACATCATGATCAAAAATAACATTTGTGGACATATGTAAGTAGGAGGTTTTTGAAAACCTATGTTTATAAACTTCCTTTTCTTTCCACAACTAACACACACGTGGCACTCATAATCAAACTGAAGGAAGAATACGTTATTGATGTAAGCCATAAATGCACGCATTTTGTACCCTTTCATGGACTAGTAACACTTATATATTAGAAAATTATATTTTTAAATAAACATCCCTTCTTTCTCCCTAGGGGGTCCCACCTATAGTTATATATTTTCATAGATAAAAGTATTTTTACGTGCCTTGCAACTTATTTGCAGGCTATAATTCTGTTGACGATTTTATGAATCAACAATGTTGTGGCTCTCTATATTTTGTTGTTATGTTGGTATTTGTTGCAATGTTTTTGTTTCTGCTTATTATAATACATCTAGTAGCTAACACCTACTACCCTGATTAATGGCCTATATATTACAATCACAACAAAAAAACAAATATGTCTATGTCTGTGGAGAGAGAGAGAGAGAGAGAGAGAGAGAGAGAGAGAGAGAGAGATCTTGCATATCTTAAGATCTATGTCATACATCTGTTTGAAATACCAATCAATACCTTTGGGCTGACCAACAACAAAAGAGTAGAGAGAAGACTTGTCTTTGAGTCATTGTATAAGCGATGTGTTATCAATAAGAGGTACATCATGAATATCTTCATTGATATCAACCACATGTGCATTCTAATCCATGGCAACGAAGGTGTCATGAATCAACTTATTTGTCCCTTCATTTTCAATAATATCAGTGCCATTTTCTTCCATAGAATCAACTTCAATTCCATCACCCTAACTATCTCTAATACAAATTGTAGCATCTAGAATTCCAAGCATTGCAACTCTTCTCTTTATAATTATGAATAAATAAATATAACTAGTATTGAAATATTAAAATATTTAAAACTATTGAAAAATGACAAAAAACATGTTTCCATTATCTAATTGTTGGCATCCAACAATTCTATCATTTTTTATCACAATTAAAATCACCACAAAGAGATTATATATTTTTGTAGCTACCACCTCCTTACACTTATAAATGCTTATGTTTTTACAGATCGTGGCGATAATTGGGATAAACTTATATTATGAGTTTTTTTTTTGTTGTTGTTTAAATTTTTGTTTGTTTTATTTTAAAATTCATTACTGTAAGCATGAATTTAAATATAAAACTTGGTTTGGGTTATGATTTTGTAGTTATAGTTTCTACCTAAGAAATTTCACTTTGAAGGCATCCATATGTTGCTAAGATACAAGTTTTATAAACTCATTGATTAATTCACAATGACAATTTTTATGTATGATGGATATCATGACTTAATTGGTTCTATGGTTCATCGTTGGTTTTAATTTGTGAAATGTATGAATCAGGGATGATTTTGAGGATGGAAATTTATTTTTAAACATAGAAACCTTGGTGAATCTTACTAATCCTTCATATGCCAACTATAACATGTTTGGCGATATTTTTATAAGGATTTTATATAGTTTGTATCAAATTTTGGCGATTTTTAAGGTAAAATAATTTTATCCTATATAATTTGGGCAAATCATTTTTAGAATAACGAATATTTTTTTGGGAAAAACCATGGAAAATTATCCCATGAGTGAAATTTATCCCATAAAATCATCCCTGGTATGAATGCACAAACATTGGATTAACATTCGATATGGGTTTCATGCTCTCAACATTCATATCAACATTCATGTTGCTTGGTATATGTCTGATGTACCCACGACTTTACCTCACCCTGCTGTCCTGTGCATCAATGAAACCATTCATTATTCGAATTAGCGTTTGATACTGGTGGAGGGTTTGATATTCATTATGGGTAATGGTTCATAGTTTTGCGTGCCCTTTGGTTTTTCATTTTCCCAGACTCATTTTATCAAGCTATGACAGTCTCCAAACTTCATAGTTTTCAGGCCATTTTAGTTTGCACAGACCTCTCTCTGCTACTCGTTTATTGGAAGCCCAAGTCCCCCCCTTGTGATATATTTTGTGTCCTTTTCATGGTGGCCATGGCCCCTGTGGTTCGAATCGAATTGAACAACTGTCAAGCTCTTCTTGCCCACGATGATGCCATTGATGATTTGAAGGTTCATGGTTGGGATATTTTCCTCGAGAAATTCGATGGTTACAACCTTGTGGTCACACAAGCCTTTGCACAAACATTTGATGGGTTTAGGGCCAAGGTCGGGGATGTGAAATTGGAGATCACATAAGACTCTGTCGCCCAAGCAACATGACTCCCGTAGGCAGGTGAAAAGTGGTTTAAAAATGCCAAAATGGAGAATGTTCCATGGAACCTGTTCATGGTCTCTCGCGAGTCTACCTACTGCCCTAAAGGTATTCCTATTAACGTCCCGAAAACTAGATGGCACAGCCTTATTTTGATTTTGAAGCAATTTATAACATGCGAAGGCTGGTATGGTTTGGTCTTTCTATACCACGTTCGACTGCTTATGTTATTCATAGGGTTTGAATTGAACATGCCATTCTACTTGTTAATGAGCCTATACAAAATGTCGAAAAGTTTTAAGAGACAGAGCATGAACTCTCTGTCGAGTCTCTTTCATCATGGGCTTATAAAAATACTATTTCTATCCCACTTGTCACAAATCGGGGATAATTGGGAGAGTTTCCTGAGCCAAAATGGTTTCGCCCAGGCTGACAATACAATGAACATGCATTTAAATGTAAATCCTAGTTTTGATAGTGCCATGACCAAAAGTCAGGGTTTTAATTCACCTGATGGCTATGAATTTAATGAATCTGTATCTATTGCTTTGAAAACCCCCGTGGTTAAGAAATCATGATGTATGTTTTCTCCCAAAAAATCGTTGAAATATGTAGTGGGCGAACTAAAAGGAAAAGCTTCTCCTGTGCTTGTGAACAAACCTAATTAGAACCATAATGATAAACCTACTGGAAGGAAAATTCATAGGGGTAAGAAAAATCAAAGCTCAGATTTGAACTTTATGAATAAGAGGTCTGGTCGATTGATTTCTAGAAGTTTAAGGAATCGAAAAAAATATCATTTGAGCTCGATATCTACAATCAAGGTCAATGATCACTGTTCAGATCAAGAGATCCTCGCTCAGGAAGATCCAGATAACCAGTCTCTCAAGAATGAAACTATTGGTCAAGTTGAGCAGTATGATTTTGTCTCTAGGTTACCTCCATGTCTTAAAGGCAAAGAGGGCTCTGCAGACATTATCCGTGACTTGAAACAAGCCAAAGGGAAACAAGAAAAACCCGTTGTTGAATACATTCCACATTGGTCTGCTATAGTACCAATGCATTGTGACACTTGCTTAGATTAGATAGAACGCTATTACAGGGACATTCCATTGTTGCAGGCACAAGTAAAATGTTTGGCAGCTCGCAATGCTTTACTTGAACAAGAAAACCAAGAGTTGAAATCATGTACAGAGCGAGAAAATAAAAGACCCAAGAGATCCGGTAATATAATCATAAAAAATACAACCAAATTCAAAGCCATCATAAATTCAGAACTGTCCGATCCTTCATTTGCTAATTTCTAATGGTAAAAATGATTTTGTTTGATTTTATTTCATTGTGTTATGAAAAATCGAAATAGGAAGATTTAATTTTTATTTCCTTTGTTAATAATAAGACTAGCTACATAATATATGATTATGTAGCCAGTCTATTTCTGAATATTAGTTAGCAGTATTTTCTGAATATCAAATTTGTTTTGCTATCTACAGGAAATTGATGATTATGATGCTGATTACACGGAGAAAACATCTTGGATCATATGTTCTATTAATCAATAGTTTCTTTCTTTTATGTTGAAAAAACTTTTTTATTATATTTACAAACCAACTCATACATGAGTGGTTTCTAGTTTCACTATTTTTGTAATACTATCTATTTTTTGGGGATTTCACTCTATCTTGAAAGATAAGAGTATGTCAATCCTAAGCTAGTTTAAATAGTGATCACTGTTAGTAGTGAAGACATCTTTGGCTGGGATACATTATGGACATATGATTTTGAAAACTGATATGGAGAAGTTGTTCATCATTTGGCTTTAGACCTGTGTGACACTTACCCCATTATGTTTTTTTCCTCCATCTTATGAAATGTTATTACATTTGATACAACTTTAGTCTGGTTATCATATGGTATTTCATATTATTAAGTACTTTAATTATGTCTATAATTTTTTGTTCCTTATTACATCTGTGATCAATCTACCATTTAATTAGTGTTGATTTATGCTAGATATTGAATGATGGATTACATGAATGCTTTGTATTGAGTTTTCTCTATTTATAAGTGTTCATTATTATAAGATCACCATATCTGTATATTTATCATTAATTTGTTATATTCTCACTCCAATGCATATTTGAGTTTGTTCTGGGAGTATTAGATCTGTTCTATTATAGGTTTCCCTCATACGCAGGACAATTAGTGTTAGCATTGATAGTCACCCTTAGATTGCGGGAGGATAAGCCTAGTACCCATCCGAGTTTTTGGTGGATGTTAGTTTTATATGAGTGGAGGTCAATGGAAAAAACTCAATATATGAATGATGTTCAACACAGAACTGGACAAGAAATGCACAGGGAAGTGAGGGCCACATTGACTTTAGTTAGTGAGAAAGGTGAACAAGACTGCTATGAGCATCAGGCTTTCAAGCAGCTTGGAGAAGAAAAAATCAGACTCAAGATCACTCCTGATATCAAGCTTCAGACACTGAAATATGTCCAAACAACACAGTCACAACAACACAATGATCAAACCTACATCACAATGCAGCTACAACAACTCGACTGGATCCTCCATGCCCGAGCCATTCAGTGTAAGAGGGAAAAAGATAACAAGGGAGTTGACTAAAACTAGTCACGATACCACTGTAATCAAACCTACATTACAAAAGCATAACAACTCTTGATTGGATCCTCCATGCCCGAGTGTTTTAGCACAATTTTTACAGAGAGATGAAAAGAAGCTGAATTCTATTAACATGAAAGTCTCAAATTTGGTACATAACCAGAGAATAGTTCTGGCATCAAAACATTACAAAATAGGGAGATCTGCTCAACTAGTTGACGACCTTAACAAATATCAAAACTACCTATTTATACTCAGACCAATCCACCACTACCAGGAGTGTGACTTGGTTGCTACATTCAAAGATTTGTGTCACCGACTTATTTTGTCAAACTGAATGTGCATCCCTTTGTCATACGCGAGCTCAGATCGACATGGATTTTGCAGGGAAATATGTCAACAGGGGTACCATGGGCTGACAGTTTGGTCCCCACGACCTAACCCTCCATGCCTTCCATTTATGGAGTGAGTTGAGGTTTCAACCACCAACTCTATTTTCATTAATTGCCTCCTTAGAGATTGAACGATACCTAATGCTCAGGGGGTGGCCACATGCTGCTCTCAGATAGGATGCCATATAAACATGAGATTGCAGGGCTGTTAAAAGCGGTTTGGATTCATACCGATTTTGGGCCTGCAATCCATCACCTTTCGCCACATAACATTTTCGCCATACCATGGTTTCCATTGTGGGATCGCACAAGAAAATTATCACCCAAGCATGTTGCATCCCCGCAATGGACTGTGGCCTAGATTTGGTCCTGATCTGCGATCTGAGCGCACCAGCTATATTTAGCACCACTACAAAGCTTAATCACCCACCAACTTTAGGATTTGCCAAAAGTGTGCCTTGGGATGGGGAGGTACTTTTGGCATTGAACAATAACAACTCTCAGAGGATGATCTGTTGTGGAGGTCTGACATCACCATGCTGATAYGTTGGGAACAAAGAGGTGACAAGTGTCACTCAAAAACAKGCTAGAGGCATGTATGAGAATTCTTGAAAAGAATGCCACGTGTCAAAACCATAAGGGTGCCACCTGTCTGTGCTGATGACCTCCACACATTTGGATCTCCAGGGATCGAGGGATAGCTCCATTTCCTTTGGCTCATCTATGTGCTTTTACCCAGAGCTGGCGATCTGATGATGCATGTCTTCCTGATATCGATGACTGAGATCCTTTCGTTGCTCCGGGATTCAGACTTCTCAATAGTCAACCTTTATTTTCCCCAAGAAAATTCGCCAGAGCTAGGGATCTGACGATGCATGGCTCCTATATTTGGACGACTGAGATCCACTTCGGGTCTTTAGGAAAATCAAAACTCAAACCTCCTCTGCCTTCAACTTCTTTTACCTAGAGCTATAGATCCGCTGACGCGTGGCCCCATCGATGGATGGTACAGATTCACTTCGGGCCTTCAGGATTTCGGGGCTTCGGGCACATCGACACTTCGGGCTTTGGTCCTTCGGTACTTTGCAATGTTTAACTCCCACAATTCTCTGGAGCGCCTAACTCTGAAGCGAGGGATCTGCCTCCACGTGTCCTCAGCTTTTGATGGCTCCGATTATTTCGGGAGTTCGGGCTTCGGCCCTTCGAGACTTTCACGCACTTCTCACTTCAAAAATCTTGAAGTTCATTTCCCTGAACACTTGGATCAGTTGCCACTTATCCCCTTAAAGATCGAAGACTCTTGGTTTCTTCAGGCCTTCGAGGCTTTTGATGGAGCTATATTTCGTGTAACTTTGAAATCTCGAATATCCGGGGGCCGTTAATCTGGAATGCTATTGGAATTTTTGCCGCTGACAAAATTCAACGTGTCTTCTGCTTGCGCTTCGAGTCCGAAATGGAGTGCCATGAAAGCTGTGCCCGATGTCCATAGCTGTGGCCTGAGTGAGCAAGGACTTGGACGACTTGCTATGGGCTGGGGAAAACAGAGAGAACAGTGACTGCAAAAAAGGAGATGAGTGTTCATCCTTGGAGAAAAATAGATAGGTTTAGGGCCAAGACTTCCTTCAAGTAAGACATCAAGGAGAATTAGGGCACTCAAACAAAAAGTAGCAAACAAAAAATGACTTTAATAGTCGAAGGGAAAAATTCAAGATCTGGCCTGCGAAAAGGAGAGAGACAGGGAAAGGATACAAACTTAGGTATTCAAAACAACGAACACATATGAATCCAGACAACATTATGTGATAACATTTGGCTCCATAGGGGATAACATGCTCCCTACGAGGTGCCAAGAATGCGCAGCTCCAGTGCCTTAGCTATTGAGTTATGGAGTCTCTTATTAAAATAAAAAGTAAAAATAAAAACAAAAAGGGAGTGGTATTTACAATGGTGGGATGTCGATCACAGCCTAAAAAAAAAATTTCTTGAGAAAATGCCCATTGACAGGGCCACCCAAAACCTCGAAATCCTCCAAGTTCTGCAATTCATAAGTGTTGTTCGGAAAAACCTCAGAAATCTTGAAGGGGCCAATCCAAAAGGCTTAAAATTTACCATGTTTCCCCTTGTCTTTCTTGGGTGCATCCCATTTGAGCACCAGATCCCCTAGCTGGAAATTTTCCTTGCTTGCGCTCTTGTCAAAAGATCATTTTATTTTCTACTGATGGTCTTGTGCTTTATCAAGCAACTGTTCCCTGGTCTACTGCACTTCTACCAGCTGCAGTATCCTCCTGACCATGTTATCGGGTTCTTCTTGGTAGTCTTGGAGGAACTTCGCCACAGGAAAAGAAAGTTGAGCAGGAAATATTGCCTCAACGCCATACACTAGCTGGAAAGGAGAAATACCCAATGATCTTTTTGTGGTAACTCTGTCATCCCACAATGCAAACTTCAGCTTCAAATCCCAGGCTTTCTTGTTGTCTTCTAATAGTCTTTTGATGATATTTATGAGGCTCTTGTTAGAATACTCTGGTAAACCATTTCCTTGAGGGTAGTAGGGAGTAGATTGGACTAGTGTGATCCCATACTGCTCACAAAAATTAGTTAATGGTTCAGCTCTGAAAGAGGAAACATTGTTTGTAACAATCCTGCTTAGACAACCAAATCAGGATATGATGTCTTCAAGGAAATTTATGATCACCTTGTGGGAGGCACTCCTTGTAGGGATGGATTCTATCCATTTGATAAAATAATTAGTGGCAGTCAAAATCCACCTGTGCTAGCCACTCAAGGTTGGGTGGATCTCTTTAATGAAGTTGATACCCCACTGCTGAAAAGGTCTAGAAACCGCTACAGGTTTCAAAGGAAAATATTTGAGTTGTTTCTTTCCAATAAACTTTTGACACTTGGTACAAGTTCTAATCTTTGCACAAACATCAGTAAAAAGGCTTGGCCAAAAATACCCAGCTCTGAGGATCTTATACGCTGCGGTCCTCCAAAAATGATGCCCCCCACATGAGCTATCATGAAAACCAGACATAGCTCTTTGGGATTCTTGTGGGTCTAGACACCTCAACAAGACTCCCAAAGGATCCTTCCAGTACAAAATCTGATCGATGATACAATACTTGATTACTTTGAGTTTCAAATCTCTCACCTTGTTTTTACCCAAACCATCAGGGGGCCTCAACTTCTACAGAAAGTATATGATGTCTTTATACCAAGGGCATCCTACTAAGTTGGGGTTGACATGAGAGTCTTCACCAACAATCTCAACTTGCTGATTTTCTAAGTCTATATTCATGAAATTAACGCCCAATGCCTCACAATTTGATTCAACCAGTAACCTGGCCAAACCTTGGCCTTTCACCAACCTGGTGGGTTTGATTTCCAGGTCAAACTCTAGAATCTTGGCAATCACTTGCTTCTTTTCCCATCTATATCGGGTTGGATCAATATCTCCTTTACCGAGGCTGAGGGAACATATGCAAAAATATTTGAATGAAGAACATAGATTCTGAAATCCTTGAGGGATTTCACCAAAGAATAAACCTTCTTCTCCAGCGATATCATATCTCATTTCTGCAAGCTCTCGGTGCTTTGATGAAAATAGGCTATTCAATATCTGAATTTTGTAGCAAAACAACAACTAATGTATCACGATGAAGCTGAAAAAGGAAATAGGCTATTCCAACCCATCTGAATTTCTCTGTAGCAAAACAACAACTAATGTATCTGATGAAGCAAAGGAAAATATTAGAAATTCCTTGGAATAGTATGGGCTGATAAGCATAGGTGATTTAGTCAACGCCCTCTTGATTTGGTTGAAATAATTTCTGGAATCAGATGTCTATTTCACTTCATTCCCCTTTCTGAGCATGGCTTTAATGTATTTAACCAACTCAACAAAATTAGAAATGAATCTCCTCAGAAAATTGATTTTACCCAAGAAAGACTGAACCTCTTTCCTGGTTCTAGGAAAAGACAAGGACTAGATGGCCTCTACTTGGCTTGGATCAATTTTCACCCCTTCAGCTGACACAATATTCCCTAACAATTTTCCCTCTTGCATGACACATAAAGATTTCTTAGGATTGAGAGAAAGGCCAAACCTTCGACACTTCAAGAAGAATTTCTTTAGGTGGTGGCAGTGTTCTTCATCAGACCTGGAGAATACCATAATGTCATCCAGATAGATGACCACGAATTTTTCCTTTTCTCCAATGAAAGCAACGTCCATGGCTCGCTGGAAAGTCGCTCCTGGATTCATCAATCCAAAGGGCATTTTAGCATACATGAACGTGCCCCAAGGAGTCGTGAAAGCTGTCTTCTCTCTATCTTTAGGAAAGACAAAGATCTGGTTGTACCCGAAGAAACCATCGACCATAGACATCTTGGACGAACTCGTCATTCTCTGCAAAATGTGCTCCATTTTCTGCAAGGGGTAATTATCCTTTTTAGAGCTTCTATTCAAATTTTTGAAATCGACACACAACCAGGTTTCCCCATTCTTCTTCCTGACAGGCACCAAATTAGCTACCCACTTTGAAAACCTCAAGGGGATGATGATCTATGCATCCAAAATTTTTTTCACTTCCTTTTCCATAATCGACAACAACATGGGGTTTATTTTTCTGATCTTCTTCTTGAATGGTTTATCATCTTCTTTCAAAGGGATTTTGTGTTCAATGATGCTGGTGTCATATGTTCTCAAATCCTCGTATGTCCAAGAAAAAACATCAGAGAACTCCTTCAAGAGTCTGACATACTCATCCCTTTTTTCTTTTGACAACATGCTAGACAATTTGACCCATTTGGGATCCTCCTCCATTCCTAGATTGCATTCAGTCACATCGGTCTCTTCAGTTGATCCTTCAAACTTTACAACAACATCATTTCTGTCAAACAATCTCTCCAAAGGGACAAGTCCCTTTGGAATATGGTTTCTAGAAAACTGAACAATATGATGGTTAGAAATCTTATCTATGAAAACATCAACATGAGGGATTTCTTCATAATCCTGATCCTGATCAATATACATATCAATTTTTTTTTATCTCAATATAATCCTCAAAGACCTTCCAATGTTTGACACTGTCGAGAATAGAGGGTATGTATTTTATCTCCACCTCATACTTGAGTTTGGGGGGAAAAGGGACCTTAAAATTTCTTGCTGAGACTGCCAAGGAATATTCCACAGAGTTCTCCTCCCTTGGAATAAATGAAATATTAAAATCCAAGAAGAAACTGTCAATCATATCCCACACCTCATTTCTATAGGCCCGTAACCTTGGGTGCTTAGCCTGATACATATTTTTTATTTGATGAACAATCAACTCAACATCTCCAAACACTGCTAGCTCCTCAATTTTCATATCCCTGGAAACTCTCAAACCCAAGACAAGAGCCTCATATTCTGCCACGTTGTTTGTTGTTTCAAATTCCAACTTGCAAGACATAGCTATAGTCTCTTGGGTAGGGGAAATAAAAACCACTCAAACACCAACGCCTTCCCTAGAAGAGGCCCCATCAATTTTTTTTTTCCAAACAAAGGTCTTGGGGGAAGGATCTTCACAAAAGGTAATATGTTGTCTTCTTATTTCAATAGGTGGTTGGGGAAAATTAGAGAGCTGCAATATACTGGTTCCTAAATCAGTATTGACCGAGAAAATGGGGTGGTTGATGGGATTTTCTTCGTCATTGATAATGTGGGCAAGTTGTGATTCTCTATAAATACTTCTGTGTTCCCCTCCAAACATAGGGATGGTGGCATATGACATATCCATTTGCAAAGTTCCCCCCAGTATTTTGATCCATGATCTAGACAAGAGCATCTTGAACTTAGGGGGGACATAAGCTACCACTATGTCCATGAGCACACTCTTCATAGGAAGTTGGAACAAGGAGACAACCAGGTCTTTAATCACCCCGAGGCATTTCACCTTCCTGGAATCAAATGAATACAGGTTGTGGTAGGTTTTTGTAACCTCCAACTCGAGTTCATCCATGACAATTTTAGGCATGATATTGTGAGACACCCCTGAATCCATCAAGAAATTGTGCAATACTTTGTCATGAATATTCAATGATGTATAAAAAGGAGGTGAGGAATCATCTCTATCCTCTACCAAAGGTCCTAGTATGACATCTTGCTTTTCATATTGGAGGTTGACTCAGTATGTGGAATGAGATGAAGGTTCGGGCTACAATATTTTGGAGAGGCACCTTTTGAATCCCTCTTACTCGAATAACTATGGAAGAGGTACAATGATACTAATATTTTGAATCTCATGCTCAAAGATGAAAGAGGAGGTAGACTTTATAATCTCCTTCACTTATGGGATTGGGATTTTGACCACTAGTGGGGGAGTTTGTGCCTCCTTTTCTTTACTGTTGTCTGCTACATCTTTAGCAGACTTCTCTACTCTCGTAGGCTGATCAGAAAGATCCAACTTCCCTTCTTTTTTGTTTGACCTCAGACTATTTCTATTGGGATTATTGCTAGTCTTTTCCCCCTTGCTTATCTCATGTAGTTGGATATCCATGATAGACTCCTCATATGCATATTGGTTTAGATGAGGAAAAGAGCAGGTGTCACCAAGATAATGGATTTCAGGATCAACATATTCTTCCTCTCCTTCTTCATTAGTAACAAGATTATTTTGGAGAGGAGCTTGAATTTTTTGATCATCCCTATCCATGTTTATTTGATCTCTTTAGATGATCTGAGGTGAATTATTTGGTCTTTTGAAGTTAACCCTATTATCAACATTTTGGGTATTCCTATAGATCTGCGTTCCCACCTTTCCATTTTAGCAGAAAGTGATTTTAGTAGATTGGTCACTTCATCCATTTGAGGGGGGACAACAGAGGAGTCAAAATTAAAAGATTCAGACCTACCTTTTCTTCTTTCTCTATCGTCCTTACTCCTAATTTTGTCAACTGACAATATATTGGATTCTACTTCAAGGACTACATCTCGCATATGAGCGAATGAGGCAGATCTTCTTTCTCTCAACAGGAGGAAAAACTCAGGGTCAAAGGCACTAGCATAAGTAATCTTGGCAGAGGTTTCTGTAGGTTTAATTTCAATTGGAATCTTTTTATAGATATTATTAAATCTCTTCGAGAAGTCTAAAACAGATTCCCCCTCTTCTCTCTTAAGTGCCCCAAATTCTATGATACAATAAAGGAAATATTTTTTATTCCCCCAATGTCTTAAGAATGAATCATCCAGAGCATCAATCCTGTCAATATATCTAGGAGGCAAGTCTTTAAACCAATCCTTGGAATCACCATCAAGGATCTGTACAAAATCTCTCATCCACACATCTTCATTTTCAATGGCGTGGATTTATGAAAATCTATAAAAAGCTGAAAGGTGCTCTTCTGAAGTTATGTCTCCCTCCCCTTTGAACTGGGGTATGTACTTAAGGTAGTATTTGGCCAGGAGAGCATTCATAGGGTGAGGTAAAACTAGAGGGGCGTATCTAGCAGCCAATATCTCAGCCATCATGGTCCTAGGAGGATTAGCACCTACCATTTGGACATGAACTGGAGGAGAACTGGGAGGAGATGGAGTTGGGATAGGTACAACTGTAGCTATGTTTCTGGGAGAAAGAGGAAATGACTGAGTGTTAGGGGAAAAATTTGCAGGGCTCGAGGGGACAAAGGTTTCCCCTTTTGTAAACACAACAACTCTAATAGGGGGAGGAGTGGTAAATCACAGAGTGGAAAAGTCTTCTAAGGTCCTGGTTCTAAACCACTTCACAACTTCAGGGGAAACAAGGGTGCCAAATATTTCTCCTTCCAAACCAAGACTAGGAGGGGAGAAATCAACAGGAAAACTCCCAAAATTTAAAATTCTTGAAACTCCAACAGAGGTATAATAGGAGAATTAGAAGCAGTTATTGGAGCTTTTAAAGAGGGATTATGTAAATTACCAGAATCACCCGGTACAACAGTTGAAGTACCTTATTGAGAGGTCTTTCCCTTTCTTTTAATTTTCTCTGGGTCAACTTCAGGTGTTGCTAGAGGAAACTACAGAGTGGACCTCGTGTGTCTTCTTTTGGGAGCCACAACTGAAACAATGGAGTCGCTAGGTGCAAGCTGCAATCTTCAAGTCACTGATTTTTGATGAACCTTCAGAATCATAATTTCTTTGTCGTTCTTACCCAGGGAAATGTCTTCAATTCATCCCTGACAACGACGCCAAGAAAGTTAGCACTGAGAGTCACCCTCAGATTGTGGGAGGATAAGCCCAGTACCCATTATAGTTTTTGGTGGATGTTGGTTTTATATGAGTGGAGGTCAATGGACAAAACTCAATATATGAATGACGTTCAACACAGAACTAGACAAGAAATTCATAGGGAAGTGAGGGCCACACTAACTTTAGTCAGTGAATTGAGTTTAAGTGTGAGCAGAGGGAAGAATTAGTGAGAAAGGTGAACAAGACTGCTATGAGCATCAAGATTTCAAGTAGCTTGGAGAATAAAAAATTACACTCAAGTTCACTCTTGATCTCAAGATTCAGACACTGAAATATGTCCAAACAACACAGTCACAACAACACAATGATCAAACCTACATCACAATGCAGCTACAACAAATCGACTGGATCCTCCATGCCCGAGCCATTCAGTGTAAGAGGGAAAAAGATAACAAGTTAGATGACTAAAACTGGTCATGATACCACTGTAATCAAACCTACATTACAACAACATAACAACCCTCGACTGGATCCTCCATGCCTGAGTGTTTTAGCACAGTTTTTACAGAGAGATGAAAGTCTCAAATTTGGTACATAACCAGAGAACAATTTTGGCATCAAAACATTACAAAATAGGGAGCTCTGCTCAACCAGTTGACGACCTTAACAAAATATCAAAACTACCTATTTATACTTAGACTGGTCCGCCACTACTAGGAGTGTGACCTGGCTACTACATTCAAATCTTTGCGTCGACGACTTATTCTGTTAGACTGAACGTGCATCCCTCTGTCAGACATGAGCTCATATAGACATGGTTTTTGTAGGGAAATCTATCCATAGGGGTACCACGGGCTAACGGTTCGGTCCCCACGTTCGGACCCTCCATGGCTTCCATTTATGGAGTGAGCTGAGGTTTCAACCACCAGCTCTATTTTTATTAACTACCTCCTCAGAGATTGAACAAGACCTAATTCTCAGGGGGTGGCCACATGCTGCTCTTGGATAGGATGCCATATAAACACGAGATTGGGGGGTTGTCAAAAGCGGGTTGGATTCAAACCACTTTTGGGCCCACAATCCATCACCTTTCTCCACGTAGCATTTTTTCCATACCATGGTTTCCATTGTGGGACCACTCAAAACAATTATCGCTCAAGCATGTTGTGTCCCCATAATGGATTGTGGCCATAGATCTGGTCCTGATCTGCGATTTGAGCGCACCCACTAGATTTAGCGCCATTTCCAAGCTTAATCACCCACCAACTTTAGGATTTGCCAAAAGTGTGCCTTGGGATGGGGAACTACTTTTGACCTGATGATCTGATGTGGAGGCCTGATGTCACCATGATGATATGTCGTGGATGGAGAGGTGAAAAGTGTCACTCAAAAACAGGCTAGATCCATGTCTGTGAATTCTTGAAAAGAGTACCACGTGTCAAAACCATAAGGGTGCCACCTGTCTGTGCTGACGAATGCCACACATTTGGCTCTCCAGGGCTCGGGGGCTAGCTCCTTTTCCTTTGGATCCTCTATGTGCTTTTACCCGGAGATGGCTATTTGATGACGTGTGTCTTCCTGAGATCCCTTCGTGGCTCTGGGATTCAGACTTCTCAATAGTCAAATTTTATTTTCCCCAAGCAAATTCGTTGGAGCTAGGGATCTGACGACGCGTGGCTCCTAGATTTGGATGACCGAGATCCACTTCGGGTCTCCGGGCTCCGGGAAAATAAAAACTCAAACCTCCTCTGCCTTCAACTACTTTTACCCAGATCTATGGATCTGCTGACACATGGCCCCACCGATAGATGGTCCATATTCACTTCGGGCCTTTGGGACTTCATGGCTTCGGGCACTTCGAGCTTTGGTCCTTTGGGACTTTACAATGTTTAACTCCCACAATTCTTCGGAGTGCCAAACTATGAAGGGAGGGATCTGCTTCCACATGTCCTCAACTTTTGATGGCTTAGATTATTTCGAGAGTTCGGGCTTCGGCCCTTCGGTACTTTCACACACTTCTCACTTCGAAACTCCCAAAGTTCATTTCCTCGAACACTTGGATCAACTGCCACATGTCCCCTTAAATATCGACAACTCTTGCTTGCTTCGGGCCTTCAAGGATTTTAATGGATCTATATGTCGTGTAACTTTGAAATCCCTAATACTGGGGGGGCGTTAATCTAGAATTCTCCTGGAATCTCCGTTGCTGACAAAATTCAACTTGTCTATTGCTTGCGCTTCGACCCCGAAATGGATTGCCTTGAAAGTTGCGCCTGGCGTCCATGGTTGCGGCCTGAGTGAACAAGGACTTGGATGACTTGCTGTGGGTCGGGGAAAACATATATAACAATGAATGAAACAAAGGAGACAAGTGTTCATCCTTAGAGAAAAATAGATAGGTTTAGGGCCAAGACTTCCTTCAGGTAAGAGATCAAGGGGAATGAGGGCGCTCAAACAAAAAGGAGCAAACAAAAAATGACTTTAACAGTCGAAGGGAAAAATTCAAGATCTGGCCTACGAAAAGGAGAGAGATAGGGAAAGGATACAAACTTAGGTATTCAAAACAATGAACACATATGACTCTAGACAACATTATTTGATAACAGTTAGGAGCTTGAATTGCACATGGAGATAAATTAATTTTAATTAATTAGTTACAGGTTAGTTTACTTGTTATTTAGTTAAATTATTTATTAATGAAATAAGTGTAGCATGAATTAGATTTGACTGATTATCTATTATTATTTCAATTATATTTGCTTAGTATGCATTACTGTTATATCTTTAAATATTCAAAAGAAAACAGAAAAATGTATGTGCTTTCTTTATCTCTTTTATAAACACTTTTAAGAATATCCATTTCGCAAGATTTCCAGTAAAACCTGCAAGTTGTAGATAGACTGTTCATAATCATTTATACATATTCATGTTTCCATTGCAAACACTTTTAATTAGTAAACATATTTTTAGTATCATAGATTTTAGATTAGTTTCATTTCTTTTATTATTATTTTTAGGACTTTAGTTGGCCAACAGAGCCATTAAACCCGTCGGATCATTTCATTCCAAACGACCTTGGTTATTTAGACAACCCTAGTCCGAATTTGACCTTCCAGTTGACGGTGTGTCATTTACGCCCGCCAACACTTACCAAGGGGTGTTATTATTTCCCGCATTTTAGGTGCCCATTGAAGCAAACCTCTTGGTCACTTCACCTAAGAAACCATTATAACAAGGACAAATCCATATAATCCTCAAGGGATAAATAATTCTTATTCATTATTCATTGACATGTCTTGAGATATAATGTGTGTGCATATACATACATGTAGGGGTGATAAGCCATGCCCTTGGCAAAGGGAATGAATTATCATTATTACATATTATGATACATTACATAATAATCATCCTATGACTATTATTTCGTGATATTTTCCTTGTGACTCATGAAATGATATTTATTTCTTACATTATGATAATAGATGCAATATACCTCAAGTATATTTTTAGCACATATTTTTGATGGAAGGGTGTTTTTCCCTTAGGAAATAACCCCTTGGTGAAAAATAAAGGAAAGGGTCGTAACGCAACCCACTTTTGGATCTTATCTTAAGTTTTTTGATGGTTGGGCAGACTTGGCATGTTGTGCTAAGGATCGCACATATCTCAGTGGCTGGGATCTGCGCGCTCAGATATATGGTCCACGTTCCATATCATACCCCCCCCGATCTACTGCCTTTAACGGGGGTGGTCCGAGCAGGTGGTTTTCTGGCGCGGGCCCCCCACTAATGTGTCTCAACCACAATAAATCNTTACCATCTACCCCCCCCTCCGAGCTAGCCTCCTTACCGCCTTCCTATACTACCATCGCTCCCTCTGACACTTTCCCTCCACTCACATCACTTGCCTGCCTGTTCCCTTTCTGCTGTCACATCTCTTCCTCTCACCTCCTGACATGTGTCCCTCACTCACACTCCATGTCATCTCCACTATGTTTTCGTTTCCCCCTGACCTGTCGTTCTTCTCTTCCACCACATCCTTTCCCTTTGCCACATAGCCCCTGCACCTGTACACCTCAGCTCTCGTGTACTGGTGCCCACAAATTCCTAGACACCGCTCCGCCTCCACATCCATCCACATGGCGCTCACTGTTCCATGCCAATTTGTGCCAATCATCTAACCGAATTCCCATCGTCAGCGTCCAATACCACTTGCTAGTGTTCCCTACAAGCGTTCAAGCGAAGATCCAAGTGGCAGAATTTTAGAGTGCGGCTAGCATGTTTTCCGGTCACAGAGTTGACTTGGGCTCCATCTTGATCCCGATGCAGGTAGTTAATGAAAGAGAAGGAGGTGGTTGAGACATTGTCTCCTTCCATAAATGGAAATCCAGAAAGGACTGGAAACTCTGAGCTCACATTTGATAGAGAGCTGCATGCACAGTCTGACATAAAAGGTTCAAACATAAGATATCACGTTTGACAGAAGACTGCATGCATAGTCTGCTGAGAAGACTCAAACATAAATATTTTAATGAATGATTTGATCGCTCAGAAGGTGGTTGTAGTTAGTTTGATTATATGTAGGCGTTTTTGATATTTTGTTATGGTCGATGGTTGAGCAAGGCTCCCGCATTGTAAAGTTTTGATGAAGCTCTGGCTCTCTGGTTATGTAACTTGATTTGAGACTTCTTGTTCAATCTAAGTCAACTTTCTTATTCATATTATTTGCCTTTGATACTGAAGTGTCCATGATTGAAGGATTCACATGGAATGTTGTAGCTATATTGTGATGGATGTTTGATTATAGTGTTGTTATGGTGTTCTTTAGTTTCCTGAAACTTTGAATCCAAGAGGATCTTGTTTTCTGAGTTTTTCCTCCTTAGGTTGCTGGAAGAACTGATGTCCATAACAGAACTCTACATTATCCTCACCTATTCTTCCTCCTATTCACCTATACTATAAATTATTGACTGAAGTTGATCAAGACCTCAACTTCTTTTGCATACTGGTCCAATTTTTCTGATTTAAAACAATATTATCTTGATTCTGCGCCCTTTTGACCTCTTTAAAATTACTCATTGTGACATATAACCTGATGGGTACTAGGCTTACCTTCTCTTCAATCGAAGGGTGACTTCTAGTGCTAATATTTGTGGCACTGTTTCCAGGGAACGGATTGAATAATTTTCCTTAGGATAGAATGACAAAGAGCTTCTGTTTATGAAGGTGCATCAAATATCAGAACCATTGAAGATTGCAGCTTGCACTTGGCGACTCCACTATTTCAACCCCACTACTTTAGTTGTGGCTTCCAGAGGCAAACACATGGGGTCCACTCCACAACTACCTCTAGCTACACTTGAAGCTGACCCATAGAGGATTACCAAGAAATGCAAATCTTTCTCAAGAAGGCTTTAGCTGTTGTCCCAGATTGAAAGCTCCCTGGGAGAACGATAATGACCAGATCTGACCTTTGATGGTGAACAAAGGGTAGACACTTTCATGCTGCACATCATTCAACTGGAGACTCCATGATTAGAGGACCCAGTGGTGACTCCACTATTTTAAGCAGTCATATTTTTAGATGAAAGCCATCTTGTCTTGGAGGTTTTCTCCTTTTAACTTCTCTGTTGTTCTTGGTTTTCCAAATGTTGTTCCTACTCCAGATGAATGGAGTGATTTTTTGCCCATATTTAGAGAGATTAAAGATGACAAACTTGTCGAGCATCTACGTGAGTTTCATGTGTTGGACACACCTACCACACTTAGAGGGGGGGTGAATGAGTGTGGGGCTCTTTTTCCCAAAACTTTCCTCTTGCACAAAACTCATCAATTAGCATTCAACATTTATTCATTACCCATTGTTTTCATTTATAACCAGTTATATGTGAGCACATATCAACAACATGTATCAACAATATATCATCAACAAGTCATGACCACAATGAACACAAATAA
>SNQJ01S0004669.1:3098-33639 GCA_010110895.2 Picea sitchensis | reverse complement strand
CCAATCAAGAGGGTAAGGTTTCTGGTGAGGTCTTATGGTTAGTCCCAATTTATTCACAATCTCTTTAGATATCAAGTTAACTTGTGAGACTGGATCAAACAAATTTTCCACTTTATGTGCTTTGTCACTACTCTTATGCGAAATAATTCACTTATTCTTTTATCATTTTCAAGAGAGGGAATTGTAGAACTTGAACTAACATGAGAGGAAACTTTACCTTGTACTCCAACTGTTGTGATTTTCATTTCATCACTTGAGTCAAAACCCAAGTCTTGTTGCATTGTAGAAACAATTTTTTGCTTCCCTTTGCCACCAAATTTCTTTGGTCTCAACTCTAGATGCAAATTCCAACAATGCTCATCATCATGCCCATGTTTCTTGCAATGAGTGCAAGAGGATTTTCATTCCTCTTTATTTGTTGTAGCTATCCTCTTATCCTTTCCTTTGAATTTTCTTTTGAAATGGTTTTCTAAATGCTTGGATGGTTTTTCTTCTTATACATTATTTCCCCTGCTTTCAAGATGAGTTTCTTGCACACACACTTCATCTAAATTATTGGGATTAAACAACAACAATCTGTGATGAATGTAACTGTGAATTGCACCAATATATTTCATCAGAGTCTCTGGAGAGTCTAAAGGAACATTCAATGCAAGTGCATTTTTCCTAAACTCTTCTGTGAAACTTTGAACATTCCAACCTTTACCCTGTCTCAAAGTTTTCCATTCCATGATGGCTTTTTGTACATGATCCAATAGGTAGAATTTATTTCTTAATGTAAAAGTAAATTTTGACCACGAAGAAAGGAGTTTTCCATTGTGCTTGCTACCTTTATAAAGTTTACTCTCCCACCATACAAGGGATGTGCCTTCTAGACGAAGAGAAGCCAACTGGATCTTCACCTCTTCCTCTTCGATCTGCTATACACAATAGTAAACCTCGATCTATCTAATCCAATTGGTTAACTTATCTGCATTAGCTTATCCATTAAACATGGGAAAATCAAATTTAACAACTAATTTCAATAATGGATTTTTAAATGCATTTTACTGATGAAAATTAGAATTATGAGAATGAGAGGAAGAAGAAGAGATTGAACTTGAAGATGGAGATGGAGGCTTCAAAGGGTTTCCTCCAATTCCATGGTTCACTGCAACATTATTGTCTGCTTTAGCTTCCTTCTTCTTTTCCTTCTTTGCCACTCTCTTTTCATAATCTGCAAATAATTTTTCTACCATATCCAACATCCAGTAAAAATCCTTGTGAAAATTCTTCTCATACTCTGTACTGAGTTCTTCATCCCCCATTTTCTTTCTTTGGGTTTCACGTCCAATCTCTTGGTTGAAAGTCTCAAGTTTTCCTTCACCCTCTTTGAGGTTGGCCCTAGTAAGCATCCACACTCACAATTCAAGTCAAATAACATTGCTATGATACCAACATGGTCTGGGATCTTTTATTCGATGACTATAACATGAGTTGCATTAAAGAGCATGCAGAAAGCATATGTGCAACGTAAATGAAGAAGTCATACACATGGAGAAGTAACAAGAAGAGACAATTTCACAAGACTTGATAATGGATTTCGTCCCAATAATGGACTACGTCTTTGGGCCCAGTTTTAAATGGAGAGGCCTTTATATCATCTCAACAAAAATTGGCATAAATACATGGAAATACCTCAAATCTAGCGATGCCCTAAAAATCCGTTGCTCGGATCCAAATTCTGGCTGCACGAGTGGATTCATGGTGAGAAATTGTGCAAAAATGACTAGAACTTTTTCAAATTCTGTCACTGTCACTCCTAGGCTCCTCCTGGGCTCCCTACCTCGAAAAACATGCCACAACAGTCCATACGTATTTCAATTAATTCAGGATCTCCATTGAAAAATTTTCCTGGGACTTGGCATGCAGATCCTCCTCCCCGGATGGAAAATGTACGGGTTTATATATTAAAGTTGGGCGGACTTTACCAAGTTCTTCCCTTGACGCATTGGTAACAATCTTTGGTATATATGGGGGAGGTCCCGAGGTCAAACCCGGGGCCCTCCCCATTGGGAATATGGTTATATTATATGATAAATATAGTTTTAAAATTGTATTAATACAATAACAATCCACCAAAAAAATATTTTGTCTGTTGGTTGGTTGGACACCGACCGGTCTGGTGGTCGGTTTTTTTTATATTTTTTTTTGAATTTTTGGTGCCTAGCCCTCATTGGGCCTTTCTCTGGATGCCATGTGGTAGACCCTCATTGCACCACATGGAATCCACATCACTGCCAGTTGTTCGAAGGTGCCAACTCATCCATCTACGTGTCATCCACATATTGTACGGTCCTACCATGTGGCGGCCCCTGGTGGTGCACATTTTTATTGGGCCCTTTGACAACCCGAAAATGCCAAAAACTGGTGACACGTGTTTTCCTGTGCTACTTCCATATCAACACGGTATGGTCTACCATGTCACCCTATTGACTTTTGAACAATTTGATTGAAACTTTAGCTGGCAATATCTTCGTCATACAGACTCGATTTGAGGTGTCGTTTGTACCGTTGGAAAGATATTGATGAGATCTTAGACTTGGTTCCATTTTTGATAAGATTAGAGGACTTCAATTTTTTGTCCTTTTGGATCCTCTTGGATCATTGATTGTTTTTCTTCTCTAGTTCCCTTGCCTTTTAAGTTTTCAAGAAAAGAATGAATGTTCTAGCACTTAGGCCTGTTATGCATTTCTCTTTTGTTTTGAAAAAGTAGTTATTTTTTATTTTGAGTAGTTTGCTATACAAATAAAATAATTGTCTATGCAAATTTCCTAGATATTACATGCAAAAATATATCATTTTCTCTTTGAAAATTTTGTAAAAAAGAAGAAGAAGAAGTGTAGTGCACCTTTTCTTTTTAAAAACAAGTTGTTTCTTTTAAGCATAATGTCTTTAAAGCATTTTCTTCTTAAAGTCATACAAACATCATGAGTTTCACCTTCGCTCCCTTGAGTAAAAATCCATCTAAAATTAACGCTTAATATAAAAATCATTAGAATTTTTCTTTTTATGGTTCAGTAACTAGTTCAGGCTAGGGCCTTGGATTAGTTTGGAGAGGTAACTCTCCAAGGCCACGAAAAGAAACATTAGGAGTCTATGATAGGGAGTGAAAATCCAATTGTCATATAGGTGTGGCCGAGAAATTCCTCTCACACAGGAGCCAAGCAAAAGGTCGCGTGAGGAAGAGCCAAGGAGATAACCCCTCCAAAGCTTGACCAAGCATTGAAGATAGATAATATTTTGGGGGTTTTGTTAGTACCCATACCTCCCTGAGAGGGAGTGCTTTTGATTCTTTGGAATTTGTTACCCTGCCCATACGTTAGATCTCAAATGTTAATTAATCCCTTAGACACTGATTGCGAGTTGGTGACTTTAGTGGCCTTTCATTAGGTTGACACACAAGGTGACTGTGAGGGTTGTATCATGATACCTGAGACAAAATTTGCATCACACTGTCAATACCCTAAGGTGGTATCATCACGAAGCCTTGGCACTTGATCTAGGAATGGATGTTAGCTGGAGGTCAAGGTAACTATTTCTCCTATCTAGTTTTTTTCCTTTGTGTATGCTTTGGATGACCAGGCCTCATCTCCCTAGGGTCATAAGCATTCAAAAAGGTAGTCTACTTGGTTGGTGTCCCTTTTTAGTATTTTTAGTTTGGTGCTCTGTGTTTGTAATTTGGACTTTAGTAAGTTTTTTGGGACCTACCATGTATTGTTGATTCAAAGTGGAAGATCAATCGCTTTTCCATTCTCGAAGGCTTCAAGGATGTTTGTCAGAAAGGGTGGAGCCTCGACTACTTCCGTGGAGGAGAAGGTCGGACTAGGCCGGTGCTTTTGAGTCTACTTATACCTTTATAAGGTTGGAATATGCGTATACCTTTATAAGAAATGACTTCTACACTAGAGGAAACGTGAATTTCTGATCTTGAAACTAAAGGCTTTGTCAAACCTTGAAATCCTCCGCTAACTGGGCCTAACAATCTAGTACTTATGCAAGTAGTAAAATTTAAGGTTGCAGACACTCATTGTTTTTTTATCCAATAACGCACAATGGGAGACACTGCTAACTTTCCCAAAGGTGGGAGTCCACATACTCGCTTTTTAGCGGTAGAAGGAGGGGGTACCACACCTCCTTTTCCCTTAACCCAAACGACGAACATCGTTCAGATAAATACATCTCCTTTTATTAGTGGTTTGGTTTCATTGTCATCTAGACCCACTTCTAACATGGATGGTACTCAACCTACATCATCTGTCACTAATTCCTTTTCATTTGGAATGTCATCGATGGGAGAAATTTCTATTCCAATCCCATCCCAACCATTTATTCAAGGTTCTATCTCAATAATAAGGAGTTCGTCAGCCCCTTTGCAAGCTTTTCCTTTCCTAGGGAGTTCAATAGCTCCTTGGAAAGCTTTCCCTTATGCTAGGGGGGACATCTCCACAATGAATCCTTCACTTGGAGGTAGCTTCTTCTAGTCAATTGGACCTACGATAGGGCCTTGTACTTCTAGTGGTGGGAGGGGGGTAATTTCGTCCAATGTTTTGATCTGTTTCGCACCATTCTATCTCTATGATGCTTTTGGGAATCCACATTTCTCCCCATTTTCTATGCTAATAGGGGGAAACCCTTTATAACCTTAGTGGAATCCCATGTTGGGGTTTTTTCCCTTACAAGGGATGTCATTAGGATATAATCATTTTCAGTCTACCGAAAGGCAGATAAGTGGAGGTTTCCACTTCACTGGTTCTAGAAATCATGGTTTCTATCAAAATCTGGGTTAGTTTGCAAACTCTTCCTAGAAACCTGGTGTTAGTTTCAATCAAGGACCTTATTTTCAGGCTGCCAATCAATCGAGATTTGTTAATCCCATGGTTCCTGCCTCAGTGTCACAACATAGGCTACCCTTTGTGGAAACCCTTCATTTTCCATATTTTTCAAAGTTAATGAATGGTCAGATTCATCATAACCCTAATTGGCCTCTGGCCCCCACCAAACTTCCTTCTGATATACCAAAATATGAAGGTAAAAGTGGTGAATACCTTGGAGATCATATAATGAGATTTCACTTGTGATGCTCTTCTAATTTGTTGAATGACGAACCCTTTCAATTACGATTACTCCAACGCACCCTCACCGGGAGCGCGGGTAAGTGGTATATAGAGATGAAGGGGTCAAAGTTTGGAACTTTTGGTGATCCAACCATGGCATTTCTTAATCAGTTCTAGCTCTCGGTCTGGTATGATGCTGGCACAAATATTTTGGCTAATTTTGAACAAAACAAATCCACTCACATTTCCGATCACATTTAGGAATGGAGGATACAAAAGAGTTTGATTAAGGCCACAATTCCTCTAAAATTTATTTTAGAATGGTTCATGAAATCCTTAATTCCTTATATTTCTAAGGATGTGGAGACCTTAAGAGTGTTTACGGAGGAACAAGCGATCTTTAGAGTGCAACAGTTAGAGCTCATTTACTCTCAGTCAAGCATGCTCTATGAGATAATTCCATATGCGTCACGGTCAACTCTTGACTTAACGAAACCAAAATCAAGACCACATGTTGATGGTATTGTTGGTTCGTCACAAAGAAAAGATGAAAATCTAATTTCTAATCAGATGCAGTAGTTGTCTATTCAACAAACTGCAACTGGTCAGTCCCCTGGTCCGACTACCCCCATTTCCCAATTATCGGAGGTACATAGTGTGCAGTTGATGACTCCAAAGGGTCCTTATCAAACCAAAGGAAAAAATTAAATACAGAGAAAGAAAGGTGGTGGGGGAAACGATAAAAAGGCTGGTAATAATGTTGAGGGGGGAAATAATGAAAATATGAAGGTAATGTTTCCTTGAAATCTTCACAAAGAAGATCACCTGACTCACCCTACCCCAAACTTGAGGAATCCCAACGCTTGTTAGTGCAACAACGACCTACTTTTTTGAATAACCCATTTCCACAAGGTCAGAATTTAACACATGGTACTTTCTCGACACCTAATACATATGGGGGAAACCAAGGTACCCCCATGTCAGAATTTAGAACATCGAATGTTTATATGATGAAGTCATATCTTAATTTGCAAACTAGAGCTCAAGATTATGGGAATCCCGAGTCTTCAAAAAAGGATAAGGATTTAACATAATTGTCAAAATCCCTCCATATAGACAAACCAACGGTAGACCCAATGCCTCACATACTGAAAGGTGTGTTGAAATAGACAATACACAACCCGCACGCTAGAGCGGCTCAAGATTATTCTATTGTTGAAGATTTGGCCCAAACGCCTTGTGCTATGTCCACACTCGAAGTTTTCCATAGTTTCTCATCGTAATTTTTTTTTTTTTCTACTTTACGGGCTTCTCAGTCCTTTAAAT
This sequence comes from Picea sitchensis, assembly GCA_010110895.2. Taxonomy (NCBI): domain Eukaryota; kingdom Viridiplantae; phylum Streptophyta; class Pinopsida; order Pinales; family Pinaceae; genus Picea; species Picea sitchensis. The sequence goes on along the minus strand of SNQJ01S0004669.1, from coordinate 27,217 downwards.
CACTGTCCATCATGTTTGACACTTCTAACGTCAAGACTGGCCTTCCATATCACATTACGTTCCAGATTGTAGTGGTGGATGAAGGCACTTCGATGTGTGTCATGTCATTATCGTTTTGGAAAGATAATCACTCACCTAAGTTAGCTCTGTCTCCTACGTTGCTTCAAAATTCGATGGTATTTCATTTAGACCACATGGGATTATCCCTTCTTTCCCTATCCAGTTAGAGGGAAAAAATGTGTGTGTTGAAGAAGAAGTGGTCGATGCGCCTCTCGACAATAATATACTCTTGCGAATAAGCTGGAAATATGCAATGCAACCTTAGTTTCCATGGTTTTCTGAGTGTTATGTTTCCCTCATGAGGGGAATATTGTCACCGTCGATCAGTTGTCAATCACTTATGCGGATCTTGCAACATTTCTAGTAGGAAAATCCCCCTATAACTATACCAGGGTTTAAAGTATAGAAAGAGCAAATGACTCCCTAAAAGTCAATCTAGTTTCTACACTACCCCAAACATACCAAAATAGATGAACAAAAAGCAATGGAAGAGAATATCAATAACTGTACCTTTTATCCAACGTTTAGTGATGATCTCCTCAAGCTCTGTAGCTCTCAAGGCTGCAAGTCTCCTCCCAAATTTGACCTACATCCAGAAATAGGAAAACAAGGCTACAAGAATGCTATTTCTATTCATAAATTAGGGTAAGATATCAATTGTTATGTATAAATCAAAGAAAAGACATAAAACATCATCATTTGGGACAGGGAAAACATATATTTTTATTCATTAATCAAAGATTGAAGCTTACAATTCTTGCAGGCCGACGCTCTGCAAACCTGGTTAGGTCTCCTCTTAACAATTCTCCAAGTGCACCTTCAATAAGACTCTTCATAATCTATTGATCACCTCAAGGTAAGGGAATGGATTGTATGGAAGAAAAGGGGCTAGAGAGGGAATGTTGAGGCAATAACTCACAAAAGGTTGCAAATACTTGGGCAAGGAAAGGAAGGGAAATTATGCAGAGTTTCACCGTTCTAATGCTTGGTTTTTGAATGAGACCCCAAGACCTCCTTTTATATGACAAAAGTATGGTTATTCGGTTGGGGGACGGGCTATAGTAGGTGAATTGGTTGGGAAACCTCCAATAGCTTGTAAATTCCACCGAATTCCTCACAACTTTTAATTTTTGCAACTTTGGGAGGTATACACGGGTTGTTTAGTGTGCAACAAGCATATGTACGTGGTTCATCTAACATGTAGAAATCATATGTACATGGGAAGTAGTGCAACATGGTGCGCACATGCTATAAAAATTGGGTTTTTAAATAGATTTTCTTAGCAGTGATTTGGAAAATTATGAAAGTAGGAAAGCCAATGCCATGTATGCATGAGTAGGGAATTTTAGGGCTATAACAGATGCCCCCTAATGTGTGAGGTCAGAAGAGAATCTGATGGCCCAAATACATTACAATATCTTCACCAATGAGAATGGACAAAATTGAGTGAGCCCAGGACCATAGGTCAGGAGGTGCCATCTGCAAAACAACAATTGTCTCTCTGAGGTGGGCATACCCATGCTCGGGATGAACTAAATCATGGATGCCAATAAAATACACTGTATATCCATGCCATATAACTATATAAAGTGTAGCCACAAGTAATACATAATGGATCTACATCTCAAAATTAGTCGAAGATATACAAGTAAATTATGCATCTTCAAGAAGCTAATGATGCCTGTGGTTGGAGATGAAGTCTTCATAGCTCGAGCAACAAATTCAAGGTATTCAAAACTCAAGTAGGAGAACAATGGGAGTGTAAGACTCACTACTCTGAGGTCTTCGACAATCCATTAGGAAAATACCGGAGGATCTCAATGATCAGGTAGAGAACTTTGTCGATTTTGAATCTGGATTTGACTGGACTCTTGTGATGGACGATGCATGAAAGTCAAGAGACAAACTGCAGAAATTCCAACTCATGTTGGGTAAAAATTCCCTTGGAAAAAAGCATGAAAAATGATCAAACTCAAGCAACATGACATTTAAATAAGTTTTTGATGCAGGAGGCAACACAAACTCTCCATATGTTTGGAAGAGTAACCAAATGGAGGAGGACACAACTTTATTTAGCGATAACAACTTCCTAAGGTCATACTAGATCCCAATGCTTGACGAACAAACAAAATGATGTTCTTTGTCCAATGGCGACTCTCTTTGCTTCCAAAAAAAGAATGTATATTTCCCGTCCCCTCTTTTTGGAATATTTTATTTTTTACTCTTTTTCAATTTTTAAAGAGATTGAAAAAGAATACAAGAATGCTACGTTACAAAGGAGGAATGAGTGTCACAAAAAACAACCTGGTTCCAAGTGCATGGAAGATGATAATTCTTAAGGAAAGGAGACATGTGCAAGATAAGGACACTCGGGGAAAATTCCTCCATGGGTCAAGGTGTCAGGTTGCAGAGGCAAGAAGTGCTACAAGGCTTGCGTATAAAAAATGCTTCAAAGGTTCAGTTGAGAGCAACATGGATCTGACATTAGGACAAATATGAAAAGATGAGACCTGGAATGCGATTAAGCATGACACAGTGAGACCCCTTCTATGTAAATTTTTACAAGCCCAGAGAAGGTAAGTTTGGTAGTTTTTATCACGTTTAGAGAGTCTGAAAAAAACACAAAATAAGACTCCAGGGAGTAGCTTTTTCGGAGTTAGTCTAATCGGTTCGAAAAGGGTTAAAATTGCACCGAAAAGACATCTTTTTCAAAACCATTTTAACGAGTGTGACAAAGACAAGATCACTCGACAATATTTTCAATTTTCAAGAGTCTGAAAAGAGCTTAACTATGGACTCACAAACTTTTTATGAGTTTAGTCTCCTTAGCCCGAAAAAGTATAAAATTAATTGAGGAGAACTCTCCCGATGAGATGAATCTCCCGAGGCGTACCTTTTTCCGCTATAATCTACTGGCTAGAAAAATGGTTAAACTCATGCAAGTAGATGTTCTTCTGGACCAATTTAATGAGTGTGAAGGAACAAGGTCACTCGATGATCTTTTCAATTTTAGGGAGTCTGAAAAGAGATTAAATATGTAATCATGACGAGACTAATCAAGGACTCCCAAGACTATAGTCAAAACTGACAGCATGGATGCCAAAATGTAGCAAAGGATCTACCTAGGACATCCATGTAGAGGTAGGCTCTAGCACCTAATTGTGACACTTCTAAAGCAACAATGAAGGCTCCGTGTTGCACTTTGGTGGGGTTGATCCTAGGGAAAAGCGGAAAAGACAACAAGATGCAACAAGTGGGAATGAAATCCTAACTTATATGCAAAAGTTGGAAAAAACGACTTTTACCAAAGGATGTCAAAAAATGTAACCAATCCCAAAAATAATTACCAAACCGAAAGGAGAAAAGTACGCGAATGACAAATAGATATCTAAGAAGTGAATTCAAGTAACCACCAAGCCAGGAAAAATGACAAAGGAGACCAAAAAGGGGAAAAAAGGGCCAAAAAATTCTATAAATAGAGGTGGACAACTTATTTTTACCATTGCAAATTGGAAATTAACCAAAAGGTCAAAAAACCCCTTCGTTAAAAGAGTGGATTCCGGGAGCTACAGTGGATGGAACAACCTTCTATTTGGACTAAGTACAAACTACCTATTCTTTCATTTCAATACTTCCTTCTTAGTTTAATTTTGAGTTTTGAAGGGACACGCTCTTGTAAAAAGGGCATGCCTGCGTGTAAATGGGCTGTCCAAGGCCATCCCGTGTATGTAATTAGGTAGAATAATAAGAAACCCATGTACATATGCAACTGTGTAGTAAATAGCCCGCATACACCCTCCTTTGCATTGAAAAAATATAAAATCAAGAATTAACTCCTCTTCACATTTGTCATGTGACAAGATGTATGTTCACTGGAGGGAGAGAGAGCATGAGGAGCTTGATATCTTGGTCGAGGAGGACCCCATGGCTATCGCCACAATGAAACAATGCATATTATGGAAGTTCTTCTAGTGTCCATTTATGAGGGCACAACCAAGGCTGCTCAATGCTCTCATGGAGTATTGGGATCCCGATGTAGAGACATTTACGCTGGAGGGTCAATCACTAACCCCGACTACATAGGACATATAATTTCTGACTAGAATCTCAAGAAGAGGGGAACCAATCAACTTGAGGACTTTTCCTCTGAGGTTGTTTAACATTGAGGATTACATCAACATGTATTGTGAGGTTGACACTGAGAAAGTAGGTTCTCAAGTGTTGATCCACAAGATCACCAATCTCTCTTTACGAGTGTTCCTACTTCTGATCGGGTGGATTACTGGATCCATGACACTCCATCAGGCCTCACGTGCACATATGAATTGTGTCATTCAGTGTTTGGAGGCAACCATTTTTGACTGGAGTACCACCATGCTTGTATGCATGAAGAGACAACTCATAGAGTTTTGTCGACATACCAATAAGAAATTTGGGTTTGGTACCATTCTATGCTCCTTCTTCTTTGAGAGGGTGCCTAGTCTCAGTCCCAGAGAGACAATACGGGGGCATGTAGCCTCCTTCCCAGCAGTGAGCACGTGGGCAACTTTACTGCCTAGATAGGGAGGAGGGAGGACTATAGAGGCCTTCGATGACAAGTTTTTTTATTGGTGGGCACGTCAGATCCTGGTGATTGAGGATTACCCCTATGCAAGGATAAACTTCATCAAATATCTAGACATGCATGTGCCTCTCGACGGGGAGCATGGAGATATAGGAAACATATATTTTTTAATTTTATTAAATTTTAAATTTTCATATATATCCTTTTTATGTGTGTGTAGAGTACCGACTTGTGAATCTGTTATGTACAAATGTGGGGCCTACTCAACCGACAGAATTAACCAGGACTTGAGGTCATCCTCGACCAGAGGCATGACCAACAATGGTAGGAGGACCAACAACTGCAGAAGGACCCCCAGCCAAAGAGGCTGACAGAATCTTACGACGAGTGGAGCGAAACCTCACTGTGCTCACTCGTGTTGTTCCTATGGCCGAGATCGAGGATCTCCCCCCAACTATGCAACCACATGTAGTAGGGGTGCCTTGGACTTGGGTCCAACTGTTCTGGCATCTTGTGAACATCATCGTTCATTATAGAAAGGCCAATAGGCCTCGACCTTAGATAGTGTCATACCATTGATGTGCAGAGGGACATTTTTGTACTATATATATTTTTTGAGGGCGTAATCCCAACAATGTAGATTGTTAAATTTTGAGGCTTTCATGCCCACTTTTGTACTCATAACACTATTTTTGGACACACACACACACACACACACACACACACACACACACATATACATCTTTCTTTCTTTATGGATAACATTTTTTACAAATGTATTTACATGTGCATGTGTGTGCTTTTCTTTTTATATGTGAGCAACATGCCAATCTAAAACTTGATTAGATAGAGTATTTGTTAAATGATTAAATATCCTAGGAACATGGATATATGTAACGTAATCAAAATATCGTTCTAAGATACGCACCCTAAGGAATCGTCGATGCAGAGTGGGATCATAAACATGGTAAACCCCTTTTAACTGAAACACAACCAACTGAGCATCTAGGTAAACCCAAAGGTGAGAAATTCCATGTGACAAAGCATCACAAAGAAATTCTATCACTACGCTGTATTCAGAAACATTATTTGTTGCGTCACCTAGAAAAATACCTCTAGAAGATAACAAATGGCCTCCAGGTGTGAAAATCACCCAAGCCGCAGAAGAAAGCCTCCGAGTGTGTTGGCTAGCACCATTCGTGAACCCAAAGTAAACCTCTGATTCACTTGACATCTTCCACAGTGAAAAAGAAGACATAAATAACTACACAAAATGTATAAGAGACTATACATATATACAAGAATCCACCCAGATGACCAACCTAAGAGTAATACTTCTTAAGGTAGATCCAATTCTAGGCTCCACCAAATCATTTCCCTCAAAATCAACTAGACGGTAAGCACCCTTCTCTAAGACCTCTTTCACAATGAACAATTCAAACCAAATGGGTTTGAAATTGCCTGCCCCAGGGGATCTTTGTCTTTGTATAGACTAGGACAATATTACCTTTGAAGAACATATGAGGGTGAATGGACCAATCATACCGACACTTGACCTGTTTCTTATGAGCCTCATTGGCTAAGGTTGCATCATGATGCTGCTCGAGATATAGAAGGCGTTCCTCAAGCGATGAAGTGTTTGGAAGTAACTCCACTGCCAACTAGAAAGAAGGGATCTGACATAAAATAGGTAATATGACCGCTTCCAGCCCGTATACGAGTTGAAAATGTGAAAAACCGGTGGCAGTCTTCACAGATGTTCAATAGGCCCACAACGCTGAATACAACATCAAATGCCAATTTGAATTGGTAGAATTGATCATTCGTTGAAGAATAGTCTCAAGAGACTTATTCACAACTTCGTCTTGACCATTCACTTGTGGGTGGTAGGGTGACAAATTTTCCTGTTTGAACCTGACCTTTGATGTTAATTCGGTCATCATTCTATTCTGGAAGTGACTTCCATGGTCAGTGACAACCTCCTTTAGGATACCAAACCTTGATCTTATCTGATTAAAGATGAAAAGAGTCATGGTTTCACCATCATTGCTGAATGTTGGCATATCTTCGACCCAATTTGTGAAGTAGTCTACTGCTACGATGATGTAACGATGCCCCCTGGATGAAGCCGGGTGACATGTAGTAAAGTCAATCCCCCACTTGGTAAAAGGACCAACAATAATGACTAGGAACATAGGAGCAGGGTGTGCCTACATCTTCCAACAGAAGATCTGGAACAAGTGGCACTTCTTGACCGCCTCCACAAAATCCTTGATTAATGAGGGCCATAAGTAACCTGCACATAGAATCTTTTGGGCTGTTTCCAACCCACACAAATGACCGCCACATGCTTCAGTGTGACATTCGTTGAAAACGAACTCCAGTTCTTTGTGTGTAAGACATCGTCGAAGAATACAAACTACACCTCAAGGATACAAAGTGTCATCGAGTATAAGATAGTTTCGTGCATGATGTCGAATTTGTTGATGCTCATCATGAGAAGCAGAAGCGAGACACTTCAAAGTATGGAGGCACACAAGTATATCTCCATACCAGTGGTCCGAAGATGCAATTAGAAAAAGATCTCTATTGATGGGTGACTCTTCGACATAGATGATTTTAGGGGCTAAATTTTGCAAATGGGCTAATTTTCCATGGTTTTTCCCCAAAAACGATTCGTCAATGTCCATTTTTTCTAAAAACGATTCGCCCAAATTCCATAGAATGAAATTATTTTACCTTAAAAATCGCCAAAATTTTATAGAAACTATATAAAATCCTTAGAAATTTGAGTATTTTTATAAAACTATCGCCAAACATTTTATATTTTTCATATTAAGGACTAGTTAGATTAGCCCAGGTTTCTACATTTTAATATAAATTTCCATCCTTAAAATCATCCCTGCGAGTCTTCGAGCATAATATCACTAGACTCGACCAACAACTCTGAAATTAGTTCGGCAAAGACCAATGAATTTTTGGATTTCGTAGAAAAAAATCCAAGTCAAACTCCTGTAGGATAACTATCCATCTATTGATATTTCTGCCAATGACCCTTTGTGTTAGCACATATTTGAAAGGGTTGATGACAAAAATGACAGTGGTCTTGCGAAGAAAAATATAGTGACGGAACCGTTGAATAGCGTGGACAACTGCCAAAGAAAGTTTCTCAACATGAGAGTAGTTGAGTTCCGATCCAACCCGGCCTCAGATAAGATAATATATAATGTTCTCTTCAAGCATTTCATCTTCCTAGACCAAGATCATGCCGATGGTTGACTCCATAACATCCAAATACAATAAGAATTCTTTGTTATAATCAGGAGGCTAGAGCAGAGGGGTAGATGCCAGGGCACGTTTCAATGCTTCAAAAGAGTGCTATGCAACTTCATACCAACATAATGGGACCCCTTTTTTCAAAATATGCATGGAACCTTTAGTGATCTCGACATAACTAGCGAAAAAACACTGAAGAAAATTCGCTTTCCCCTGTAATCTTTGAAATTGGAGTATTGTTCATGGGGGAGGCAATTGAACTATCACCTCAACCTTGAGAGGATCAACCATGATCCATGTTGTCAATATAGGGAAACCTAAAAGGTGACCTAACGTCACACACAAATTTCGCTTGTTAGGATTCAAGTGAATCCGATAATAGCGACATCTCTCAAAGATTAGTTGTAGATGGGTGGGATGATCAGACCTCTTGCAAGTATGTGATTCTAGATCATCGAGGTATGCCTCGACTATGTTTTTGAGGTTGTGAAAATAAAATGACATGGCCCAATGAAATGTGTCTCCAACATTCTTCAGGCCAAAAGGCATCTTTCGATATGCGAAGGTACCCCAAGGAAAAATAAAATCCATTTTATGTTGGTCCTCAGGTTTTATTTGAATCTGAGTATACCTCGAAAAACCGTTCATGAATGAAAAGACTTCGCAGCCTGCACATTCATCGACAATATGATCGATAAACGGGGTTGGGAAATTGTCTTTCAGGTAGGCCTTGTTAAAATCGCTGAAATCCATACAAACGCGAATCATACCCTGTTTCTTGTTGACCAAAATTGGATTTGACACCCATTCCATCAATTGTACAGGGTAGATAAAAACGACTTTGAGCATTTTCTCTACTTCTGCCTTGATTGCTGCCACTTTTCGAGGTTTGATCGGATGAATCTTTTGTTGGACCGGTTTGGCATCCAGATAAGTCATGATTTTGTGTTCGACAATTCATGGGTTGATTCCTGGCATCTCCTCGTAAGACCAGAAAAATATTCACGAAACTCCTTGAATAACTTGGTGTAAGTTCGAATCTCTTCGAGGGAGAAATCTATTCTAACAAAAACATTCTCGATGACGCTAGGGGTTTTGGAGATATTGATTTTAATCATTGTAGCAATCCTTTCCATGTTACCCTTGGCATAAACTCTGTGTGTAGATAGAGGATTGATAGGACAAGGGCTATCTCCATTCACGGTCAAAACAAACTCTCCCGCCTATACTCTCCTAAGATTGGGTAGAAAATAATATCTATGATTTAGATCATCCCAAGGTCTGTTGGGACCAGTCATTACCTCAAGAATCGCCTCATCAGAGGGAAATACCAAGTCTAAAGGATCTTGAGTGGCAAGATAATATTGATCCCAAATAGGCGCGAGAACTGGATCTAACTCCTATGAGGGAGCTGGATCTGGGTTGGCTGAGGCTTGCTATACAATGCAATACACAACTCCAACCATAGATAAGGGCATGGCCATGCCAAGGTTCCCTATCCCTTCCATCAAAGCTTATGGGGAAGGTAAATTCCATGGGTTGTTAAAGTATCTCATTCTAAAAGATGACACTTGCAAAATTGCAGGCTTCGACTAGTTGGAAACAACTGATATAAGATTTAAATCACTGGAAGGTGGTGGGTAATCAAAGGTTCCCATCAATGACGAAAAAAAATTGACACCTAAGTTGATAGTTCCAGGCTGTGGGTTATCAATCATCGGGACCGTGGAAGCCTTCGATGAAGGGTCATGATGAGAAAAGGAAAACTAGTCGATGGTCACAATTCGACCCTCATGTGGAATGCACAAGACCTGAAAAACCATGGCAACCATGACATGCATCGCATAATTCCAACTCCCTCCTAACAAAATATTGTAGTTGAGAGGTGCATCGACCACTTCAACTTCGACACACAAAATTTTACCCCCTAACTACATGGGAAAGGAAAGAATTATTCTCTGTGGTATAAACAATCGACCATAAAAATCCATAAGAAACCTAGGCGATGGAGACAACTCAGGCTGGCCAATGGCCTTCCAACATGCCAATGACATCACTCAAGTCAAGGCACCTTCATCAACCACCACACAGAAAATGTTCCACGTAAAATATTTCGTGGTATAGGCCACTACTATCTAAAAGGAAACGTGGTGAAGAAGATGAGGTTTTAGGTTGGTTGGATCGAAAATGATCGCTCCCGGGTTACTAGTTTCTGTCGTCACCAAGGTGGAAAACAAAGCTTTTCTCTGTGAGGGGAAAATCTGGAGAACCTCCCAAGAAAAAATCCCGCAAGGAGTCTGTGCCAGATCCTCCATGATGGAGTAGTTCTGAGCAGCCCTCGGGTTTGGATTATGAGAAGCCTTCTTAAACACACCTTTAAGAATGTGAGTCATTGTTTAACCCACCGCCTTCTCAATTTGGAGAGGATTYGATGGGTTAGTGGCCTCCTTTCCCTTCTCAACATATTYTGACATTTTGTAGTCATGAGTKCTAGTCGATAAATGAGAATCGACGTTCATCATGTAAATGTTCGTGACTAGGTTGTTATTGKTAGGTGCGGGGGTCCCTGACTTCCCCTTGCCGCACTTGTGGATGCGGTAGACTAAGCAATATTTTTCCCTTGTGGAAAATGGTTCATCAACACAACAAGTTGTTGTTGCACTAATAGCTTATGGGCTTTTTCAAGCTAAGGGCATAGTTGAGTCTGGTGGTCTTCCGTGCAAAGATTACACAGATACTTTGACTTCTTCTTCTTTGTTTCCCCCCTGCCAACATTATTGGTAGAATTTTTATCCCTTTTACCCTTATTATTTCATTGTTTCTTCTTTCCCTYAGTCTGTTGGTTGGCCTTGGGATTYGTTGAGTACACACTGTGTAAATCCGACATTTGGGTAGGGGGGAAAATTGAACTAGGAGTCTGGTTGGCCATAGTTTGTTGTATCGACAATTGTTGCAATTGATTTGACAATATRTTCGTGGACTTGATTTGTGTTGAGCCCAAAATTCCATCGACGTGGGGCCCAAATTTTTTTTTGGCCTTATCAAGAGTAGACCATGGCGCATTTGGCAAGATCTCGTAGAGCATGCCAGAATGAGAGTATATCAGTTCTAGCTGCTGGGTTCTCATAATAGCCTCCTCTTCTGAAAACACCCTGAAAGTCACTACGTCCTTGGATATATAGGGAATGAAAGACTTCAAGAACCACTCAAGCAAGAAAGAAGGAGGGACCTTGACCTTAATCAATCTCTTTCTTTGCTGGCATTCTAAGATATGATCAGAGATGTGGTCAACCTTGGTTTGTTCAAAATTGGCCAGTAGTTCGGGGTCGACATCATATCTCATGAGTAATTGGAAATGGTTTAATAAGACCATCACCAAGTCATTAAAGTAAGAGTACCTCGATACATTGAGCTCAATATACCACTTCACAACACCCACTATAAGAGTGTGTCGAAAAAGGCACAATTGGACAAAGTCATCTTTCAACGAGTTTGACGAGCACCACAAATGAAAGGTAGTGACATGATCACCTGGATATTTGCCAGGCTTGCCCTCAAATTTTAGAATATCTGATGGTAACTTAGTTGGAATGGGGGGCCAAAGCAGATCATGATAGATCGAGTCATTCAATAATCTCAACAAGTCTGGAAAATGTAGAGCTTCCATAAAGGGTAGTTTCGGTTGTGAATTATTTACAGGAAAAGAGGGCCCTGGAATTTGACTGGCACTAGGTTGCCAGGAAAAGTTGGATTGTTGTCCAGGGTTTTGGTAGAAACCGTGGGCTTGAATAGAAAAATGAAATTGTGTATGTTGAGGCATCATTGGATGACTCTCGAAATTGGACGACATAGCCTGCGTAGGGATTTCTCCCTACACTTTGTTCCAAGGACCTTGGAAGGGGATGCCCCCAGCCAATCCAACGAGTATGGGTAAAGAGAATTTCCTAGGGTTCCATTGAATATGGGAGGGGTTACCTCCGACCGACATTCCTTGTGAGGGAAACAAGCCCTGCTAAGGATTCCAAAGACCCTGTGTGGAGTATACTCCAGTTGTCGCTCCCTGTGAAGGAATGGTACCTTGCACCAGGTTATGTTGACCAAAGTTGGGGTTGCCCCCAGTCGAGAAAGCAACCGAAGAAAAATTGTTGTTCCCAAACAAACCAAACAAAGAGAGCGACATAGATCCCACCGACGTTGTGTAAGAGGAAGGTCCTAAACTGCCTCCACCAAACAAGCCATAATTAGCGTTAGGCCCGATGGGTTGCTAAAAAGTGTTGCCGAGCGAAGGGGACGAAGGAGGTATATGACCCCCACCATAAGGAATGACATTAAAAGGGGAAATAGTACCCACGGTTAACCCTTACAAGGAAGAATTTGACCTCCCTGCCCCCAGAGCCATGGTCTGTAAGGTAGAATAAGTAAGAACTAAATTTGTATCAAAGCCAGGCATCCCATATGATAAGGGAGCACTCGCCACTTTCTGAGTAAAAGGAATAGTGGTTGAATCCGTTAAATGTATCAGACCGCTGCCTGTATTCGTGGAGTTAGGACAATTGAGGTCCTGATTGACGAAGGTGGGGGAGGATGTAGGATGACCCATCCAGTAGTAGCCATAATAGGAGTACAAGGAATCCTAGATGAAGTAGCGACATTTTCTTCCATTTCCGCCCGTAGAACTAGATGGCACTCAGAAGATGTCACCTCGGGGGGAACAATCTGAATCAAGATCGGTGTCGAAAATTCGATAATCAAAGGATTGGCTGGCCTGAAACCTTCAGTCTCAAGTTCAAAAACGATGGATTCCTCTGGATCTAGAAAGTATCCTCTCAGAGAAGGCTTGGGCATAATTTTTTGCAACCCGGTCACTTCGAATGATCCTTATTGATCAAGTCTTCACCTCAATGGTGGTGGAGGTGTCTCCAAAGTAACCGACGATAGGCCTTGAAGCCTTCACGACTGGTGAAGCTGTTGATCTTCCACTTTTTTAAATGATCAAATGACATAGTAAGGCTTGACTAGCGTGGAACACAAAGCACACACTAAAAAGTTTCCTAAATATAAATCAAGTAGTTGACTAACTAGTGGGAAGGATGGTTACACCAATCAACACTAGAGTATCTAACCAGTGTAAGTGCAACTCGAACATGAAAGCACCCTCCAGGTATACTCTGCGAAGCCCGATCTGACGTCCACCCTCGGTACTGTGGTATACCCCCGTAGTCACCTGTGTAAGTCTGTAAAATATGGGAAACTAGGTTTCCAACTCACAGTTAGTTACTAGGAGGGTACAGTCGACAGTCAGGCAGATTGTAATGAGAAGGATAACAAGTCTGAATCCCTTCAAGGGTGCTGAAAACAATTTTTCTGGAAGACAACTAAGGATCTCGAATGGATTCGAGGTCCACGAAGCTCCGTAGGAAAATGCGATCGGTATTTTTCTTGATAAAGACACTCAATATACAATCCCCACTATGTTTAGTCCGACTTTGGAGGGGTTATCTCCTCTTCCTTTCCTCACACAACCTCGGGTTTATCCCCTGTTTTAGAGGGGGGTCCTGGCTAACTCTTATGACGCTGGACTTAAGACTCTCCATATCTCAGAATCTAATATTTTTTTTATAGTGGCCTTGAATATTTTTCTCTTCACACCTAATTTGTAAGGTAGCTAGAGAGGTAGTGGTGGGGCCTAGAGGGCCCATAGTGATAATAGTGGAGGCCATTCAATGCAAGGTGGACTAGGTCCACTATATTCTTAAATAAGACCCACTATGGTAGTTAGATATAATAAATGTAAGAGGACTTCTTAGAAGGTTCTACTTCTAGAAGATTCCTCCTCTAGAATGTTCTTAGGTGATGGTAGCACTATATAAAGAGGTTCAAGCAATGTAATGGGACATGGAGAGAAGTATTGTATTTGGAGTTGAAGCTCATTAGGAGGAATCCCCCTCGAAGAGGCAAGTGAACAGGAGAGGATCTCTTCCATAATAGGATCCATTGTACACTGTTGCCCTACCTAAAGAGTTTTGATATAATAAAGTATGTTTTTTTCCATATTGTNATGTAAGAGGACTTCTTAGAAGGTTCTACTTCTAGAAGATTCCTCCTCTAGAATGTTCTTAGGTGATGGTAGCACTATATAAAGAGGTTCAAGCAATGTAATGGGACATGGAGAGAAGTATTGTACTTGGAGTTGAAGCTCATTAGGAGGAATCCCCCTCGAAGAGGCAAGTGAACAGGAGAGGATCTCTTCCATAATAGGATCCATTGTACACTGTTGCCCTACCTAAAGAGTTTTGATATAATAAAGTATGTTTTTTTCCATATTGTTCTCTGAATCTTTGTGGTATTTCTGTATGCAAGTATTTGGTTCTTAACCTTCTAAGAAGTCCTCTTACATTTATTATATCTAACTACCCATTTTATATATCTAACTACCATAGTGGGCCTTATTTAATAATATAGTGGACCTAGTCCACCTTACATTGAATGGCCTCCACTATTATCACTATGGGCCCTCTAGGCTCCACCACTACCTCTCTAGTTACCTTACATAATTCAAGGCCCTAAAACCCTAAACTAGTCAGTGAACCCTACAAACAAAAAGTCTAATATATTTTAAGTTAAGTGTCAATTTTAAGGCTTGACTTACGCAAAGGGTACAATAGTGCAACTGATGGTGTTATGAAGAGACGAATAAGGAAGAGAACTTTAGAGAATTTTAAAGCAAACAATACATCAAAATTAAAGCAAATCTTGTAAAAACTCTTTGTAAAATTCAACTTTTCTAATCAATATTTCAAGATCTTGTAAATGAAGAAATCCTAAAACTTACTTTCGTTCGACTAAGAAAAACTACTTGTATTTAAGGAAATTGAAAAGAACTTTGAAATGCATACTCTTTTTCTTCTGCAAACAACCTTGACTACTTTAGCAAACTAAATGCAAGAAAATAAATTATTTTTTGTTTTATTTTTCGAACTGCTTTAACAAGAAAAACTGAAGTAAGATTTTTTTTTTTTTCAAAGCAAGAAACATGAATAAGAAAAAACTAAAAACGAGATTGATAAAGACCCTAAGACAACTGCAGATCGCAAGGATTCAACCAAGAAACCAAAAGGAGGATCTAAAACTTGACAACTCGCTCTAAATCTTTTAGGGAAAACAAAAGAAAACTAAGGAACAAGTTAACCAAAACATTAACCCATGCTACGACCAAAGACAAAGACTTTGACTGGTTCAAGAAAATCCTGAAAATTCTGAACTTCTATTAGGAAAGAGACAAGCTCTCTCTTTATTAAAACACACTTTAAAGAAACAAAGACGCGGGCTATTGCATCAACAGCCTGCGTATGTACGCGGGCTGTCTACTGTGAAAAGCACGTATGTACGTGGGTTGACCTAAAACAAGGCGTGTACACCTCTGAGTCTTTTCAAAAATAAAAAGACAAGGCAGAATAACATGGCAATGAAAGTTGGTATGCAACTTGCATGTGACTAGAAACCCTTACAAGACTCAGTAAACTTGACTGAAACTCAAAAGGAAAACAAAAATCCAATCAACAACCCAAAAAACCCTAGAGAGACTCCCTAGTTGAGTTGCCAATTCCGATAGCAGGAAAATCCCCCTATAACTATACCATGGTTTAAAGTATAAACAAAGCAAATGAATCGCTAAAAGTCAATCTAGTTTCTACACTATCCCAAACATACCAAAATAGATGAACATAAAGCAATGGAAGATAAGATCAGTAACCGTACCTTTTATCCAACATTTGGTGATGTTCTCCTCAAGCTCTGTAGCTCTCAAGGCTGCAAGTCTCCTCCCAAAGATGACCTGTATCCAAAACTAGGAAAAAAAGGCTACACGCATGCTATCTCTATTCATAAATTAGGGTTATATATCAATTGTTATGTATAAATCAAAGAAAAGACATAAAACATCATCATTTGGGACAGGGAAAAGAGATTCTTTTATTCATTAATCAAAGATTGAAGCTTACGATCCTTGTAGGTCGATGCTCCGCGAACCTGGTCCGGGCTTCTTTTAACAATGCTCCAAGTGCACCTTCAATAAGCCTCTTCTCACAATCTACTGATCACCTCAAGGGAAGGGAATGGATTGTATGGAAGAAAAGGGGCTAGAGAGGGAATGCTGAGGCGATAACTCACAAAAGGTTGCAAATTCTTGGGCAAGGAAAGGAAGGGAAATTGGGCAAAGTTTCACCATTCTAATGCTTAGTTTTGGAATGAGACCCCAAGACCTTCTTTTATATGACAAAAAGATGGTTATTTGGTTGGGGGACAAACTATAGTAGGTGAATTGGTTGGGAAACCTCCAGTAGCCGTAAATTCCATTGAATTCCTCACAACTTTTTAATTTTTGCCACTTTTGGAGGTATACGCGGGCTCTTTAGTGTGAAAAAAGCGTATGTACCTGGGTTATCTAGCATGAAACATGCGTATGTACACGGGTAGTAGTGAAACAGGGCGTATACATGCTCTAACACTTAGTTTTTTAAATAGAGTTCCTTAACAGTGATTTGGAAAATTATGCAAGTAGGAAAGCCAATTCCATGTATGCATGAGTATGGAATTTTAGGGCTATAACAAGCATCACCATTATCTGTAGTTCATGTTAGTGATAGAAGTTGTTCCTAGACTGCCTTAGGAACAAGTCTAACATATCTTGTTTCAAGATGTTCATTATGGGTTTTAAGATTTAAAATGTTTGAGAGTGGTAGGATCAAAGATGGAGGCTTGTGATTAGGATCTTTGTGACAATTTTCTATGTGCAACAGATAAGGTTAATAAAACCTAGATCAGAAAAATGAGATAGTGGGATGTGATGAAGAAATATGAGAAACAAAACTATAAGATAATAAAAAAAACATCATTTTCTTCAATATGTCTAACACTAGAGGAATAATTCAACATTCAGAAAACCTTTCTAAACATGAATTAAAGACTCAAATATCTCTGTGGAAAATATTACAACATAGGCAACACAACAACCTTCTCAACATAGAAAATGCATACCTATACTTGATAACAACATAACATATTCGAGTATACTAACAAGAAAAGATGATTTACACAGAATTAGAGAACAAACTAACCATTGGATTTATTATCAACTGAAATCCTTACATAGAAGTATGGTGGAAAAAAAGTTTTCAAAATAGTACATGAAATTCCAATTACAAAGATCGAACCTCTTTGCATCTCACTCTTAGTCCCTCAGATTAAATTCCCCCTAAGATTCCTAGATGAAGACCCCCCTCCCCGCTAATGTTTTTTCTTCCTATATAATAGATAGGGATTCAATTACAATAATAGAAATTAGTTGTAAAGAAAAGGATCTAAGATCCTCTTAGCTCGAAATACACATAACAAAAATCTGATGTATAACCCAAAATGTGGAGAGCTGTTGTAGATCCTAACTTTGTGGAGATTACTTTGACCAAGCTTGAATTGGATATTTCCTTCGATTCTCTTCAAGTGGGTGATGCTAACACATGTGGAGGATGATAATCATTCCCTAGAGAAGCCTCAGGAACCATTAGATTACTTACAACATTTGAAAATTCACCATTCTGTATACAAGAATTTCAGTAGTGTTTCTGTACTCAAATTATGGTAAATGATAATGAAATATCGATACATGAAAATCAAAATAAATGGTCCCAACTGTAAAACCTTGAGAAAGAATTTTCCAAAACAAAGTTTCTGAATGACCTCCAAATGTCTCAGAAAATTATTTTATGTTTTCTTAGATCATTAGATGACCAATGCTGGAATTTGCATTTAGTACATGACAGATAATTATGACCTCTGTTCTGAAGCCAATATGGTTTCAACCTAGCAGGTGCTCCTGCAAGATGTAATTTGAAAACTTTATTAAATAACCTTCCTGTCTCCAAAATTTCTCCCAATGAATCTATCTCTGCAAAAATACCATCTGTATCAAGTCCAAATGTCAAGACCTTCAATTTTCCATAATCATAAACATGAATAACATGCATATCCACTGGCATCATGAAAAAAAAACCCTTCAAATTTGACTATTTTTCTTAATACAGCTCTGCAAGTGTCATATTTATTTACTCTTTTGATGTGTATGAAACAATATCATCATCATTGAGTTGAATGAAAGATGCACATTGTGTCATGGGATTTGCAGCAATGGCTACCACTGAGTTTTCTATAATGGTATGCATGGATGACTTCACAACCCACCCACTAGATGACAAGCACCTTGGATCCAATTCTTCCACATTGTTGCAAACAAGCTCCATTTCAACAAGTATACTCACTTCATTATTTTCTAATTCATTAGAGAACAATTCTCCAGTTATGAAAAATGAAATCTGAATATAAGCAAGCTTGATCACTATCACAATTTATTACCCCAATAAGAACATAAGGATCTAACCATGTTAAATGCATGTGGGCACCAAACTATATTTCAATACGATTGTCTATATCAATAATTGGAGTTTCATATACAGTTCCTTCCAACTGATCCCAAATATCCATATTTTGACATTTCACAATACTTAAATTTGCCATTCGATAGTCTTGCAAAAGGATGTTGCAAAGAAAACATTAATGCTATCTTTGAAATGGATCGGGAAAAACCATTGTCACCTTTCCCAATCAATGAAGTTCGAAACTTCATTCCATCCTATAAGGTTCTAAAAATCATCCATGATGATTATAACCATCGCCAAAATATTGCAAAACATCATTTCAACAACAAGCTATTCCTTGATTGCATACTCTGCATTCTCTGAGGGTTTCAAACATGGCACAAAGAATCAATTTTTTACCACTTGGATGATTTGGCACTTGGAATTTTGAATAACTTTCCCCATAGATACCCTTGTGGAATTTTTCTCTTGCCACTTGTGCATTTTTAGGCATTACTCTTGACACCTAAATATCTACCTGAGTGCACACTTAACACATGTTTTTAGGCTCGGGCTCTATTTTATTCACGACCTTGCACAAAATTAGAATCCTTATATTCCTGAGGGAAGAAACAATTTTATATTTGGCCAAAATAAACCCTAGCCTTGATAAAAATAAGATTGCACCCATAATTTTATAAAATTTGATAAAAAAATGTGAATCCTGATCATCCCCTACCAAAATTTAATGGAGGCGCTACCGAAAGTTTTCGTAGTGAAAATTTTTCTTTGAAAAATTCCAAAGAAAGAAAGAGTGCTAACATGGGATCCATGGGGGATGGAGTCCTCCCTGTGAGGCTTCCAAGAACCTACAGATCCAATATGCCTTATCCATTGGGATATGGAGTCATCAACCTCCTTCCAAACCTCTGCAACTTTTCAAATTCTAAAATACTCTGCTGAAAACAATATACTGTTGCAAACCAAATGCTCGGAAAGCGAGCTTATTATCTACACTACCTACTTCTAACTGTTGATATTAACCGCTCATGTAAAACTGAACTTCCAATGTATCCAAGTAAGCAATTGTCTAACAAATTGAAATATGCCAATTTTGTGCAAGGTTATGAAATCAAGGACTGCAAAGTGTAAATAAAAATCTTGGATATCATACTTACAAGCCAAGAATCCTACCTTTATGAAGCCAAAAAGACAAGGATAATGACCCCAATTCAACTCCATGTAAGATGCCACAGGGTCATGAAATTCATGCACAACTTCCTGATGATCAAAGAGGAAAGACTAGCTCAGTGTTAGATCCTCATTCTGAATGCCTGAGAATGAAAACAATCGAAGCTCCACACTGCGTCTACTGCTACCAATATTATTTTTCTACAAAACTGGAGGTTCTTACAAACCGTTTTCATTACTGATCATAAATTTTTTGATTTCTTCTGCAAGTCCAGGTTCAAAAATTCCAAATGAAGACTTACTGATCTCTGCAATCTGTTGGTCATCATTTGGTGATAAAGGCATGATCAACTTCTTTTGTAGCTCCTTCTTTTCACCTCCATCGCCTTCCGAAGAATTAGAGCCACAATCATCATATGCAGGAACAATGATAAGAGGTTCAAAAGAATCCATGATTTTTTTTTTCTCATCATCATCTGGAAGATATCCATCAAAAATGGGTTGATCATAATTTTTTTTTGAATCTTGACATCTAGAATGTTTTATTTCAAGATGCTCTCGAGACTTTGGATTCATATCAACAACTATATCTTCAGTAGAATTTGGATCAACTTCTATCGGATTAAGCATATCCTCAAGTTGATCATAATTTTTAGAAGAGAAAATACTACTTGTTTCTTGTATAAATCATCATTAGAATCATAATACTTATCATAAATAAGTGTATCGAAAAGTTGTGCATCTGATAACGAATGGTTTAGAACATCTTCTTCATTCACCAAGTGATCTTCACAAATATCATCAAAATCAAATTCTTCATGAGGATGAGCATTCAAATGATCATCAAAATTGTTAGAAGCATAATGAGAACATTCCAAACCATCTTCGCTGATCTCATCACTAAAATCTTCCTGATTTTTTTTTCTAAGAGATTTAAATTGCTCACAACAATTATTCAAGAGGTGCTCAACAAGATAGATCCTCTTACAATATGAATGAAAAGAGACATGCAAATCCTTTAGAGATGCAATACTAGTGATCAGAAGAGTTCTGTACCATTGTATCACATCACCATCTAATGAGTATACAAACATATTCATGAGACATCCAATTGATCTATGCACTAATGAAACTCGATGAGATGTTGTGCAATATTATATTCATCCTTTCTGCCAAAAATAAGAAGAAAGTCTGTGCATTTTGAGAAAGAAGGCGCAGGATTCAGAAAACCAGGAACAATTGAAAAATTGAGAGGTGCAAACCTGCGAGCCAAGATAGCTTCCATGATGATTGTTGTCCCGTATCAATGAAGTCGCCAACAAGTTCTTCCTTCATGGAGCGGAGTTTCCAGGTGAATGATATGAAGTTTGATATATGTGTTTACTTCTTGTTCACTATCAAGAAGAGAATCTGATCAATATCATTCTCCCAGGGAATATTACTTCATTTCCGTCCCCAACAACGAGCCCAAAAGATGTTAGCGCTAGAAGTTGTTCCTAGACTGCCTTAGGAAAAAGCCTAGAACATCTTGTTTCAAAATATTCAATAGGGGTTTTAATATTTAAAATGTTTGAGAGTGGTAGGATCAACGATGGAGGCTTGTGATTATGCTCTTTGTGCCAATTTTCTATGTGAAATATATCAAGTTAATAATACAAAGATAAAAAAAATGAGATAATGGGATGTGATGAAGAAATATGAGAAACAAAACTGTAGGATAATAAAAAAAAAAATCTTATTCTTCAATATGTGTAACAATAGAGGAATAATTCAACATTCAGAAAACCTTTCTAAACATGAAGTAAAGACTCAAATAGCTATGTGGAAAAGATTACAACATAGACTACACAACAACCTTCTTAGCACATAAAATGCGTACGCATACTCGATAACAACATAGAATATTCGAGCAGAGGAACAAGAAAATATGATTTACATAGAATTAGAGAACAAACTGACCATTGGCTTTATTATCAACTAAAATCCTTACATAGAAGTCTGGTGGACACAATAGTTTTCAAAATAGTACACGAAATTCCAATTACAGAGATTGAACCTCTCTACAGCTCGCTCTTAGTCCCTCAGACTGAATTCTCCCTAGGATTCCCATAGGAAGATCCCCCTCCCCGCTAATGTTTTTTCTTCATATATAATATATAGGGATTCAATTACAATAATAGAAATTAGTTAGAAAGAAAAGGATCTAAGATCCTCTTAGCCCGAAATACACATAACAAAAAGCTGATGTATAACCCAAAATGTGGAGAGTTGTTGTAGATCCTAACTTTGTGGATATTGCTTTGACCAAGCTTGAATTGTCTCTTTCCTTTGATTCTCTTCAAGTGGGTGATGCTAACACGTGTTGAAGATGATAACCATTCCCTAGAGAAGCCTCATGAACCATTAGATTACTTACCACCTTTGAAAATTCACCATTATTTATACATGAATTTCGGTAGCGTTTCTGTACTGAAATTATGGTAAATGCACTGAAATTATGGTAAATGATAACATAATATCTGTACATGAAAATCAAAATAAATGGTCCCAACTGAAAAACCTTGAGAAATAATTTTCCAAAAAAAAGTTCCCGAATGACCTCCAAAGGTCTGAGAAACTTATTTTATGTTTTCTTAGATCATTAGATGAGCAATGCTAGAATTTGCAATTAGTACATAACAGATAATTCTAACCTCTATTATGAAGCCAATATGGTTGCAACCTAGTAGGTGCTCCTGCAAGATGTACAATGAAAACTTAATTAAATAACCTTCCTATCTCCAAAATTTCTCCCAATGAATCTATCCATGAAAAACTACCATCTGTATCAAGTCCAAATGTCAAGACCTTCAATTTTCCATAATCATAAACATGAATAACATGCATCCACTGGAATCATGAAAAAAAAACCCTTCAAATTTGTCTGTTTTTATTAATATAGCTATGTAGGTGTCATATTTATTTCCTCCTTTGATGTGTATGAAACAATATCACCATCCCTGAGTTGAATGAAAACTACACATTGTGTCATGGGATTTGCAACAATGACTACCACCGAGTTTTCTATAATGGTATGCATGGATGACTTCACAACCCACCCACTAGATGATAAACAACTTGGCTCCAATTCTTCCACATTGTTGCAAACAAGCTCCATTTCAACAAGTATACTCACTTCATTATTTTATAATTCATTAGAGAACAATTCTTCGGTTTTGAAAAATGAAATCTGAATATAAACAAGCTTGATCACCATCACAATATATTACCCCAAGAAGAACATAAGGATCTAACCATGTTAAATGCATGTGGGCACCAAACTATATTTCAATACGA
The DNA here is from genome assembly GCA_010110895.2 of Picea sitchensis. Lineage (NCBI taxonomy): Eukaryota > Viridiplantae > Streptophyta > Pinopsida > Pinales > Pinaceae > Picea > Picea sitchensis. Next base: position 4,381 of record SNQJ01S0004669.1, on the reverse strand, counting down.
CTGTCTATATCAACATTTGGAGTTTCATATACAATGCCTTCCAACTGATCCCAAATATCCATATTTAAACATTTCACAATACTTAAATTACCATTTGATAGTCTTGCAAAAGGATGTTACAAATACAACATCAATGTTATCTTTGAAACGGATTGGGAAAAACCACTGTCACCTTTCCCAATCAGTGAAGGTCGAAACTTCATTCCATCCTATAAGGTTCTAAAAATCATCCATGATGATTATAACCATGGACATAATATTGCAAAACATCATTTCAACAATACGCTGTTCCTTGATTGCATACTCCATGTTCTCTAAAGGTTTCAAACATGGCACAGAGAATCGATTTTTTACCACTTGGGCGATCTAGCACTTAGAATTTTGAATAAATTTCCCCATAGATTCCCTTGTGGAATTTTTCTCTTGCCACTTATGAATTTTTAGGCGTTACTCTTGACACCTAAATATCTACTTGAGCACACACTTGACACATGTTTTTAGGCTTGGGCTCTATTTTATTCATGACCTTGCACACAATTAGAATCCTAATATTCCCGAGGGCAGAAACAATTTTATATTTGGCCAAAAAAACCCTAGCCCTGATAAATATAAGATTGCACCCAAATTTTTATAAAATTTGACAAAAAATGTGAATCCCGATCACCGCCTGCCAAAATTTAATGGAGTGTTATAACCCTAAATTGCACCACACATGCTTACCTGACATCAGGCCAAATCATATGCCTTCTTTTCCAAAACTCTGCTGAACAACTCTTTGAAAAACCTCTTGTGTCAAGGCCCACGCGCCCTAACCCATTACTGCACGCGTGTGCACGCTGGCTGACTCACTACAACCCGCATGTACCTAACAAAGCATGAAAAAAGGAAAGTTGCCGAGGGAACATAAAGCTATGGGTTAGTTAACTGAAACTCCCGACCATGCATGGACGAGGGTTCGTCCAAAACCCTAGCTCCTTCTAGCCTATAAAAGAAGGGGTAGGGGTACCATTTGAAAGAGGAAAAAATATAGAGAAGAAACTCTGCCCATTTACGTAATCCATTGTCCCAACCCTTTAGCCTTTCCTCATGCCAAAGAAGATTTAATGCAAAGCAGTTGAAGGAAAGAAGAAGAGGAGCCCAGGATCAGGGTCAAGGAGCGGTGGCCGGTCTCAGCTTTGTTGTAAGTTGATTCACTTTCAGTAATAAAAAGAATACTTTTCCCTTCCCAATGCATGAATTGTCTATGGTGTGATTAATTTATGCTTGATTTCTAACCCTTGAGT
>SNQJ01S0004668.1:227120-253933 GCA_010110895.2 Picea sitchensis | reverse complement strand
GATTATTCACTAATACTAAGAGGGGGGGTGAATCAGTATTAGGCACAATATTATGTATTTTTTACCACTTTTAATCACAATATGTATGCATTTAAGATATCAACAAATTATCACTTGTGATTTCACTCAATATACCATAAACATATAACCATAGATACACAATACAAAATAATTTTACGTGGAAACCCAAATGGGAGAAAACCAAAGAATGATTTCTTATATTTAAGAAGACTGCATTCATAGGAAACACCAACTTCCAAAATTTTCTAGCACCAACTAGAAGGAGGGACAAACCCCTTATTTACAGGCTCCAACCTGAAGGAATCTACAACTCCTTGAATTTTCCAGCTCCAACTGGAAGGAGGCTCCAACCCCCTAGTTTACAAGATACAACCTAAAGGAAGCTACAACTCCCTTTCCTTGTCCCTTCCTTCCTCTGTTGAATATAAATGAGACTCAACCTGTCACTGTTGTTGTCATTGATATTGATACATCATGATCATCATCAAAACCATATCCACCCTAATAACCACATAAGACTTATGCCAAGATCACCATGAACATATCATAAACAATATGCCTAACATCACCAAGACATGCCTTAATCATGTACCATAATATCCAAGATGTACAAAAAATCATGTGCCCTGTCCCTCAAATCATATGCCCAAAATCACCAAGCTATGCCTATATCCATGTGCCAAAGACCTCCAAGATATGCCTCAAAGAATACACCATAACATAAAGATGAAAACTTCTAGACATATAGAAAACCATACCTTTTATCATATAATAACCCGATGCAAAATATCACAGACCAACAAACCTTAATTTCAACTTAAAGAATATATCTCCTTCTTCAACCTTTCCTACAGCCTCGCTAGACAAAACTGGGAAATTCATGGGGCCTTGCTTGACGAGCCCTATGAAACACGCGGGGTCCTCGTGAAACACCCTATATCTAACAAGCGAGGGTCTGCTAAATTATGGTTTTATGAAAAATACCTTCTCCCATCTGCGGCTCTGACCACTTCCTCCTTCACATAAATTCACTACCTCAGATTCACTAAGAGATCATATACTTTCTTGATTCCTTAATCAAATGTGAGGCTCTTGATGTGTATTTATACTATTTCAAGTACCTTCTTTTCTTGTCTTTAGGGCATACATGTAATTTTTTGTTTGTAACAACTTTTCTTATTTTCCTAATTTTGGGGCCAACTTGTAGCTTCTTGTTGCAACTATTTAGGGGCTTCTTAACCATACTTCGGGGCTTCTTAACCATACTTCGGGGCTTCATATTTAATAGGGCATAACTTCTCAACCATGAAGAACCATGTGGCATACCTCATCCAAAAACATCTTTTAAATGACAATGGTTGAGTTATTATGCATGTGCTTATTAACCATTTAGGAAGCTGAATGAAAGAGGAAGAATTATAAATGAAACATGAAAACCATATACACATATATAGATATTAAAAAAATCAATAAGAACAAAAAAGCATTAACACCAATGTGATAACGGAGTTCGACAATCTCGCCTACGTCTCCGGGCCTTTGTCTTAGTGGGCAAGGCTTTCTTATTTCTGTTCAAAGCTTTAAAAGTACATCACAACAGTGCCAAAAGGTTACAAAACTGGTTTGGTCTTGTTCTACGAGATATCTAGAACCCAACAAAAGAAACAAAACTGAAATCAAATGACCAGAGCTCCCAAAAATGGCCCACAAAGGTGCGCTCCTCAATAGCTTCCCTGCATAAAGATGGCTTTGGCTTGGAAAATCTTCAGCATAAACCCACTTTGAATGTCCTCTTGGATTCAATAATCCTTGGTTTATATATATCTGAAGTTGGTAACCATCTCCCAACTTCTCCCCAAGATCTGGCCCCAAAAAGGGCCCAATATCCCCCAAAAAGGGCCAAAAATATCCAAAACTGCTGCAAAAATCAATGAAAAATCACTATTATATAGTGAAAAGCCCAATTTTTCACATATATTTATGGATAAGCCCCTCTGGCCTGGGTGCACACCCCTTTTATACAGTCACATGGATTAATATGGCCAAGTGCCAGCCCCCCAGGGGCTATGCGCTGGACCCTCCTCCATAAGCTTCTGGATTTCTGGCGCGTCCATAGGACCTAGGCTTGATTGGACGGGATAAGCCCCCCGCCGATTGGCCCTCTTGGTGGTTAACCCCTGGTCTCGTGGTGGCAGGTACCTAAACCTCCATGCTTAACCCCATGGTATGGTGTAATTCCCAAGTCATATGCTAGTGGCTTCGAAAATCGGGGCTAATCGTTGGAGCCCACACCATATTCCCGCCATTTGTTAACCGAGTTATGGACATATGGAATAGTTGCATGGTTTTCCACCGGGGGATGGGTCCTAGCCGCAGCCCTAACCTCCTCCATTGTACGCGCTATGAAAAGTTAAATAACTGTTGCAAGACCTATGGTATAAGCACTACCCATGGGTGGGCTGGCTAGCCCGACCTTGCCAAGCCTTTGCCTGAACCAGAGGTCGAGTGTTAAATTCTGGTGGAGACCCAAAACAAATTTTGCAAACCAATAATGAGCTAATGAATAGGTGCCATGTGGCAGCCCATGTCTGGGCCATGTGGCACCATACCATACGCCCACATAATCTGCCACATGTTAGAACTCGACTCATCCACATCTGTCAGCCAAGTCACATGCCATTGTACCTTCCACGTAAGCGTCGTACAAACGTGCCACGTGTCACCTTTGCAATGGTGACATGTGCCACTCCTTGATTGGTCCACCCGTCCGTCCACGTCAACCATCCATATGCCCAGTCACTCTGCCACATGTCACATCTAGATTCTTCCATGTCAGCACCAACTGTTCCTGCCATGTTAGTTGTACGACCATACAACCTGTACAATCATCATTTTTTTTTGCCTGTTTGGCCAAATTAACATATCGCGATATCTAGAGCATACAACATTCGTTTGAGCTCGTTTAAGTTGTGTTGGGTTCATATCGACGAGGCCTACACATAATTCCATTTTGAATCCATTATGAGAACTTTGATTTTTAGGCCTTTCGTAGCCCCATCAAGCTCCTGACCCAATTCTGGATCACACCTCCCCACTAAAGACCTTTTGGTTGCCAAAAGGTTACTAACCAGTCATCATGCTCGAGATAGGCCACCCGGCTTGTTCCCTGTCTTTGAACTCTGTCCTGTGCACCTTTCTCATCAAGATCAACTGTAAAACAATCATGATAACTGACAATGTATTGTTAGCCATTTGTACCCTGTCACATCTTACTGAAGCCACTATAATCCATGTAGACAAAATTACTAATGATAGCATCAAAAATATGATTGCAAATGAGCTGATATGTTTATAATACTTGCACGACATTATCTTATCTTGAAGCAAACTGTGATTGATTTTCCATTCTACAATCATCTCCTGTTCTTTCTTAAGATTGATTACTTGATTTGAAACAATTATAGGTGTGTTGCTTGCTTGAGTTGCCTTGCTTAATTGTTCCATAGTTTGAAGAGTTTTATTTGCCTTTAAATGATGAGCATGAACCACATATTCTTGACTTGCTTTGAATAAATGATATTGATTCTTTGCCCTGTAGAATATTGCTTTACGATCAAACAAGTATGGATTGCCTAAGACCACTCCACATTCACTTAGTGGCACCACATCACATGTTACCTCATCCACAAACTTAGATGAAAATGAAAATTTTATTGTGCACTACTTTTTTATGTGCAGTTGATGATTGTTGCTTATCCATTTAAGTGTGTAAGTATTATGATGTATCTGTGTTTTTAACCCCAACTATTTAACCAATTCCTCTGAAATTAAGTTAGATTGAAATCCACTATCTATCAATGTGTCAACCTTAGTGTTCCTCATGGTGACCCTTATGTGAAACAATTTACTTCTACAATCAAATCCTTCACCAATTTTACTTGTCATACCAACCAATAAGACTTTAGATTTATCACTTGAATCTGATATCAAGTCTATGAGTCGTGTTGTTGCTACAATTGTTTGCCTCCCCTTCTTTTCCTTGAACCACTTTGGCCTCTTCTCGGGATGCAATTGCCAACAACCTCCCTCATCATGACCCTCTTTCTTGCAATGTTTGAAAGAGGGCTTCTCTTCCTTTCTTGCCACTGGATTTCCCTTCTTGCCATTCCACTTCCTTTTGTCCTCTTTCCTTTAAGACGATTCCCCTGATACACCAACACCTGTTTTCCCTGCTTCAATATATGTCGCTTGAACATAAAACTCATCAAGATTATTTGGTCCAAACATGAATACAATATTTCGAATATGTGCAGGTAAACCTCCTATATACTTCATAAGAGTTTCTTGGGTATGCAAAGGAATATCTAACATCAATTCCATTTTACGAAATCCATCTGTGTATTCTTGCACTATTTGTCCTTTTCTGAGTTTTAAAGCTTGCCATTCAATTAATGCTTTCTCTTTATAGCCCAAAGGATAGAATTTATTTCTAAGTGCAGAAATAAAACTTTGCCATGATGGAAATACATTACCCACTTGTTGCGTGCCATTTTGCAACTTGCTTTGCCATCGGATGAGTGTTGTGCCGACAATTCTAAGTGATGCCAACTTGATCCAAGTTGCCTCATCCTTTATTTTTTGCACACTGCAATAAACCTCCATATGTCTAACCTGGTTTTCAAGTCTCTTTGCGTTAACTTCACCATCATACATGGGTAATTAGAATTTAACATCAATTTTTAATAAAGACATTTCATTCTTATGTTTATGGACATGTTTCTTTGCAGTGCTTTTAGAAATTGAACTTGAAGAAGAAGGAGGTGAAGATGGAGGTGAAGGAGGAATTTGAGGAGGATCCTCTCCTTCTTCACTTTTTCCCTTTGAATATTCACCCAGATTCGGTCACTTCTGTTCCAAGTAATCCTCATACAAAACCTTCATCATCTCCGACATGGCAAAAAAAGTTTTTCGAAACTCTTTCTCATCCTGAGAAAGTCCCTCTTCCGATGCCATCTTCTCACTTTGATAAGTTCTCTTTCTCAATCCAATCAATGGATTCTATTCAGCAAGATCACCTTCACCACAATGTATCTTTTCCCTCGTTAACATGCAAAACTCAAATCCAAACTTCAACTATCTTTGATACCACTTGATCCGAAAAGATATTTTAAATGACAATGCTTGAGTTATTATGCATGTGTTTATTAACCATTTAGGAAGCTGAATGAAAGAGGAAGAATTATGAATGAAACATGACAACCATATACACATATAAAGATCTGAAAAAAATCAAGAAGAACAACAAACCATTAACACCAATGTGATAACGTAGTTCGACAATCTCGCCTACGTCTTCGGGCCTTTGTCTCAATGGGTGAGGCTTTATTATTTCTGTTTGAAGCTTTAAAAGTACATCACAACAGTGCCAAAAGGTTACAAAACTAATCTGGTCTTGTTCTACCAGATCTCTAGAACCCAACAACAGAAACAACACTAAAATCGGATGATCGAAGCTCCCAAAAATGGCCGACAAAGGTGTGCTCCTCAATAGCTTCCCTACATAAAAATGGCTTTGGCTTGGAAAATATTCATCATAAACCTACTTTGAATGTCCTCTTGGCTTCAAGAAGCCCTGGTTTATATAGATCTGAATTTGGTAACCATCTCCCAACTTCTCCCCAAGATCTGGCCTAAAAAAGGGCCCAATATCCCCCCAAAAGGGCCAAAAATCTCCAAAACTGCTGCAAAAATCAATGAAAAATCACTATTATATAGTGAAAAACCCAGTTTTACACATATATTTATGGATAAGCCCCTCTGGCCTGGGTGCGTGCCCCTTTTACACAGTCACATGGATTAATATGGCCAAGTGTCAGCTCCCTAGGGGTTGCGCAGTGGCCCCCTCCTCTGTAATCTCCTGGATTTCTGGTGCATCCATAGGACCTAGGCTCGATCAGATGGGATAAGCTCCCCGTCAATTGACCCTCTTGGTAGTTAAACCCTAGTCTCATGGTGGCAGGTACCTAAACCTCCATGCTTAACCCCGTGGTATGGTGTAATGCCTGAGTCATATGCTAGTGGCTCTGAAAACCGGTGCTAATCATTGGAGCCCACACCATAGTCCCGCCATCTGTTAACCGAGGTATGGACATATGGAATAGTCGCATGGTTGTTTGTCGGGGGCTGGGGCCTAGCCCCAGGCCTAACCTCCGCCATTGTACACACTATGCAAAGTTAAATAGTCATTGCAAGGCCTATGGTATAAGAACTACCCATGGGCGGGCTGGCTAGCCCTGCCCTGCCAAGCCTTTGCCCAGACCAGAGGTCGAGTGTTCAATTCCGGTGGAGACCCAAAATTTTTTTTGCAAACCAATAACGAGCCAATGAATGGGTGCCACGTGGCAGCCCATGTTTGGGCCACGTGGCACCGTACCATATGCCCACATAATCTTCCACGTGGCAGAACTCAAATTTTCCACAACTGCCAGTCACGTGTCTTCCACCTCACATGCCATGTAAGTGCCATACGGATGTTCCACATGTCACCCTTGCAGTGGTGACACGTGTCACTCCCCAATTGGTTCACCTGTCTGTCCACGTCAATTGTCTGTACGCCCAGTCACCCTGCCACGTGTCACCTCCAGATGCTGCCACGTTAGCGCCAACTATGTCTGCCACGTGAGATATACGGTCGTACGACCTGTATAGTCAGCTGACACGTGGAACTGTACGAATTGTACAGTCATCATTTTTTTTTGCCTGTTTGGCCAAATGAACAAATCAGGATATCTAGATAATACAACGTTTGTTTGAGCCTGTTCAAATTGCGTTGGGTTCGTATCGATGAGGCCTACACACACGTCTATTTTGAAGCCATTTTGAGAATTTGATTTTTGGGCCTTTCTAAGCCCCATCAAGCTCCTGGATCCAATTCTGGATCAGTACCACCTACCATTGGAAACGACATGATGAAGACTAACCATATATGAGGGTTTTGTATGTAATTATGATGTCCTTCATGCCCTTTTTCTTAAAATAACTTCGGGCTTCATGACCACACCTCCGGGGCCTCTTAACCACTTAACCACTCAACCATATTTCCAAGGATTTTTGTATACTTCTTCAAAGCGTCTTCCCATGAGGGCCATGCTTAAAGCTATGCCATAAGGGAACCACTTTGGAGACTTATTCAAATACACCCATCACTTATAGAAACTTCCAAGCTTGCTTCGTGGCTTATTCTAGGGTTGACATCAATGAAAACCAATTTTCCAACAATTCCCCCCTTTGGCATCAAAGGCAACACTCATGATCCCCTGATGATTATTGCTCTCCCCGTCTTTATGCGCTCTCCCCCATCTTCATTCTTTTTTTATTTCTCTCCCCCTTTGACATCAATGGCAAAGAGTAACTCCCCCCGATGTTTTTTCTCCCTGTGTCTTCATGCGCTTGTTCTTTCTCTCCCCCTTTGACATCAATGGCAAAGGGAAACTCCTCCTGACGATTTTTCTCCCCCCGTCTTCTTTGAAAAAATGATTTGTAGATTATTGTGAGGTAGAAACCACTCCAAGTTTTTTTCGAAGATACTCAAATGTCTCTCTTGGGAGAGGTTTGGTGAAGATATCTGCAATCTATTCTTTTGTCCCAATGTGCTCCAACTTGATATTCTTTTTTGTGACTTGTTCCCACATAAAGTGGAATTTAATCAAAATATGTTCGGTATTGGAATGCATCACTGGATTCTTGGAGATACTTATAGCACTGGTATTATCACATAATATTGAAATAGGCTCATCATATTTTACTTGTATGTCTTGCAGGGTTTGCTTCATCCAGAGGACCTGAGTACAATATGTTGTTGCTGCAATATATTCTTCTTTTGCTATAGACAATGATACTGAGGACTGCTTCTTACTTAACCTGGGCACCGGACAATCACCCAAGTAGAAGGATGTTCCACTAGTACTTCTTCTATAATCAATGCTTCCTACCCAATCTGCATCTGTGTAGGCGACCATAGTCATCTCATTCCCTTTTAGATACCACAATCCAAACTATGTTGTTCCTTTGAGATATCTAAAGCTCCTCTTTACTTCTAGAATATGAGTTTCCTTTGGTGCTACTTGAAATATTGCAACCTATCCAATTTCTTGCATTACATTTGTTCTTGAGGTTGTCACATAGAGTAGGCTGCCAATCATCGATCTATAAAGTCTCTGATCTTCTTCCTTGGATTCATCATCTTTTCTCAACTTGCAACCAGTCACCATGGGAGTACTTATGGGTTTTCAATCTTCCATTCCAAACTTCCTCAACATTTCTTTGATGTACTTGGTTTGGGTAATGAAAATACCTTCATTTAGTTGAGATATATGGAGTCCCAAAAATAAAGTCAACTCGCCAAGTAGGGACATTTCAAACTCATTATGCATGTCTTTGGAAAACTTTTTACTCAACCTGTCATCATCACTTCCAAAGATTATGTCATCCACATATACTTCAATGATAAGAATGTTGTCCCGATCCACTTTTAGGTAGAGATTTCTATCTGCATTTCCCTTTCTGAATCCTTGTTGCTGTAAGTACTTGTCCAATATTGAATACCAGCCTCTAGGGGTGCTTGAGTCCATACATATCTTTCTTCAATATACAAACATAATCTTATTTTCTGACAGTAGAAACCCTTTCGGTTGTTCGATGTAGACTTCTTCTTCTAATTCTCCATTTAGAAATGTTGATTTTACATCCATGTGATATACTCTGATCCTTTTGTAACATGCATAGGCCAAGATCATTCTGATTGGTTCCATTCTGACAACAAGAGAAAAAGTTTCTTCAAAATCTACTCCTTCAACTTGAGCATATCCTTTGCATACTAACCTTGTCTTGTTTCTGGTTACATGTCCATTTTGTTTAGTTTGTTTCTGAACACCCATTTTGTACCAATCACATTTTTGTCCTTAGGTCTTGGAACCAGTTCCCATGTCTCATTCTTCTCTATTTAATTAAGTTCTTCTTCCATGGCCTTGATCCAATGTTAATCATTGTTGGCTTCCTAAAAGCTGCTTGGTTCGACTATGGATAGTAGTGCTAGATGTATTTGTTCTGGTGTACATGTCTATTTGCTTCCTATGGTTTCTATTCATGCATTTTTATCTCCAATAATTTGTTCTAGTGGATGATTCTTATGAATCCGATGATTATGTGTCTAAGAGGGTATCTAAAGATCTTGCTGGTTGTTTTCTTCTTGTTCTTCTTATGGCCTCTTCTCTTGTTGTTGTTGTTGTTCTTCTTCTTCTACCTCTTCTTTTGCTTCCTTCTCTTTTGAATTTTTGTTTTCTTCTATGGTCTCCAACACATTTGTTTCATCAATATTTACATTGATTCTTTCCACTATTCTGTTGAGTCTTAGGTTGTAGCATTTGTATGCCTTTATTTTTCTTGAGTATCCAACCAATATTCCTTTATCAACTCGAAAGTAAAATTTTACAATCATGTTATCCTCTTTTTTTTATGTAACATTTGCTTCCAAACACTCTAAAGTGCTTGACGTTCACCGATATTCCCTTCCATAGCTCATATGGAGTCTTGTCACTGTTACTTCTCAACATTCCTCTATTCAAGATATGAACGACTTTATGTACTGCTTGTACCCAAAAGATATTACCTGACATGGAATCTTTCAACATGGTTCTGAACATCTCCTGTATAGTTCTTTTCTTCCTTTCAATGACTCCATTTTGCTGAGGTGTCCTAGCTGCTAATAATTTCCTTTTTATTCCTTGATCTTCACAAAAGTACATGAATTCTTTTGATGTGAACTCACCTCCATTGTCTCATCTCAAGCACTTGATTTTCAAATCAGTCTCATTTTCAACCATCTCTTTGAATACCACGAAACATTCAAATGCCTCTGACTTTTTCTTGAGAAAACAAACTCCGATCATTATTGTATAATCATCAATAAGTAGCATAAAGTATTATTCTCCATTCAACCATTTTGTTCTCATCGGACCGCATATATTGGTGTGTACAATCTCCAATGGTTTCTTTGTAGAGTATTCCTTTGTTCTAAACTTAGTTCTTGTTTGTTTTCCATGTAGACAGTGCTTGCACATAGTATTGGATGGTTTTGAAATTTCAGTCATTTCTCTTACCGCTTCCTTTCTACTGATTTTGACGAGATTGTCAAAGTTCATATGACCCATTCTTATGTGCCAAAGACAACTTTTATTTTACCTTCCTAAGCAACATCTTTCCTTTCCAATCTTATTTAAGATGTACATGTTGTTTGGAGTCCTTATTGCTGTCGCCACCAACTTGCCTGATCCTTCTTTCCTTATCTCACATTTCTTTGAGTCAAATAGAAGTGTATGTCCCTGGTCACACATTTGACTCACACTTGGCAGATTATGTTTCATATTTTCGACAAGTAGGACATTTTCTTCCATGGCATATTTACTTCCAATATTGACTATGCCTTTTCCTATAATTTTGGCTGAGTTATTATTGCCAAACGAAACCGATCCATCTCTTTCTTTCTTTAGAGTTATAAACCTATCCTTGTCACCTGTCATATGTTTTGAACAACCACTGTCAATGTAACAATCACCTTTTTTTCTTTGGTCTTGTAGAGCAATAGAACACTCTTCAATGTTCAATTTATACGACTTCCTTTTCTGTATCCTTGATGGTTCTTTTACATGACTGTTGAAATCCTACTTTGGTTCCTTTGGAGGAACAATCAATCTAAAATATTTGTCCATGTGTCCAAAATTGTTTCATTTATAACATTCTACTTCATTATTTAATGAGCCAAAACTGTTATAGTTTATGTTATACGCTTCATGAGGCTTTCTGAGATGATTAATTCTAGAGTAGCATTCATAGTTGCTTCTATTCTTAGAATAGGCTCTATAGTTTATAGCCTTGTGCCCAAAATTGTTATAGGAATAACATAAACCAAGAAAAATGGTTTGGTACATGAGTGTGGGGGATCTTCTAAATGGTGTTTCTCTTCTGCAATCTTCTTCTTGAGTTCTTTCCATTGTTGGTTGCTGATTCTGAGTTCTAGATCTTCTAGGTGGTGCGGTTATTTTGTAATATTCTTCTTGAGTTCTCTCCATTTCCTGAATGCTCTGCTTTGAAGGCTTTCATTCCTCCTTCTTGATGGGACCTCTAATGACTTATGAATAACTTCTTTGTTCTGCTTCATTTTATGTCGCCACAGAGCTTGAACCCTTCTCAATATGCATTTGTTTGTATCCTAGTCCAGACTTGTCCTAGTATGGCCTTTGACTGTTGATGATTTCATCCAATATTTTGGTGTTGTTCTGTTGCATGTATTTCTTTTGAATTTCCTTCCTTAGTGAGACTATTTATGCTTCCAAGCTTTCCTTTATTTTCTCTTTTTCTTCCAACTGGTTTTTGAGTGTTTCTTCAATCCTTCTGGCTTCTTCTACTTGAACCTTTAGATTCATAATCATATGTTGGACTTCTTCAGAGTTGATATTTTGAGAATCCTCCTTTAGCTTGATCAATTCTTCCTTGAGTGACTTGTTTTTGTTTCTTTCTCTTTTTAGCTCACTTAAGGCACTGATTAGTTCCGCTTCAAGATCTACTTCACCTTCTTCTTTATAATATTCTTCATCATTTTCAAGTGGCATAAAGAGTACTCTTTCTGAGTCATTGTCACTATCATCATCCTCATATAATGAAGCACTATTTTCTCTTGAGTAGAGACTTTTCTTAAAGATTTTTTTTTTGTTTCTTTTTTTGTCTCCTTTATGATATTTATTTTCTTTCTTGGGAGCTTATTCTTCATCACTATCTATATTCTTAGCATAAGGACATTTAGTAGAAAAATGACGAATTTTACCACAATTAAAACATGTTAAAAAAAGTTTACCTTTGTATTTACCAGTTCCTCTCTTCAATTTCCTTACGAAGTTGGCCATTTATTCATCTTCATCTGAATCATCGCTGCAACTATAATTTGAATTTGACTTTTTCTTATTCTTATTTTTCTTCTTGGATGCTTTGAAATCTGCTTCCTTCCTAGATGGATTATCCTGATCTATTCTCATTTCATAAGTTATAAGGATTCAATGTAACTCATCCATGATCAACGTAGAAATATCTTCTCTTTCTTCTAGTGATGAAATCTTAGAATCAAATATCATTTGAAGAGACCTTAGTACCTTTTGAACAATTATTGGTTCTCTAATTTCTTCTCCTAAGCCTTTAATAATGTTCACTATTTCATCAAATCGCAAAAAATAAGCTACAATGTCTTCTTCTTCCTTCATTTTTAGTTGTTCAAATTGACCTATATAAGTTTGAAGCTTGGCCCCTTTGAATTTGGCATCTCCTTCGTAAACATTTTGAAGTTTGTCCCAAATATCCTTTGCAGAGTCACAGTGCACAACCTGACATATACTGAGCTAGCCAGGCCACTCAAAATAAAATTCATATCCTTCGAATTGTTTTTAGAAAGTTTCTTTCCATCTTTATCTGTTGGGGGAGTGGTAGGTGCCTTGTATCTATCTACTACTGCTTGCAAGACATCAAATCCCTATGCCTGTGAAAAAGTTTTCATCCTTCTATTCCAGAAGGCATAGTTCTGACCATCAAACATCATTGTACCATTCTTAGTGCAATCCATGATCTACCTTCCAGTGGTTAGACTATTTTTGAAGGAACCGCTCTGATACTAATTGTTGTATTATTTACTAATACTAAGAGGGGGGTGAATAAATATTAGGCACTTTTTACCACTTTTAATCACCATATGTAAATATTTAAGATATCGACAAATTATCACTTATAATTGCATTCAAGATACCATAAAAATATAACCACAGATACACAGTACACAAGAATTTTACGTGGAAACCCAAATGGGAGAAAACCATAGAATGCTTTCTTATATTTCAGAAGATTACATTCATAGGAAGAACCAACTTCCAAAATTCTCCAGTACCAACTGAAAGGAGGGACCAACCCCCTGTTTACAAGATCCAACCTGAAGGAAGCTACAACTCCTTGAATTTTCTAGCTCCAACTTGAAGGAGGCTCCAACCCCCTAGTTTATAGGCTCAAACCTGAAGGAAGCTACAACTCCCATTCCTTGCCCCTTCCTTCCTCCCTTGAATATAAATGGGACTCATCCTGTCACTGTTACTGTCACTGATACTGATACATCATCATCATAAAAAAAAAATCCACCCCAATAACCACATAAGACTTCTTCCAATATCACCAAGAGCATATCACAAAACATATGCCCAACATCACCAAGACATGCCTCAATCATGTACCATAATATCCAATATGTACAAAAAATAATTTTCTGTGTCCCTCAAATCATATGCCCAAAATCACCAAGCTATTCCTCTAGCCATGTGCCAAAGACCTCCAAGATATGCCTCAAAGCATATACCATAACATCTAGATGCATTTAGCTTCAAGACATCTAGAAAACCATACCTTTTATGATATAATAACCTAATTCATAAGATCACATACCAACAAACCTTTCTCAACTTCAACATAAAGAAGATAGCTCATTCTTCAACCTTTCTTTTAGCCTCGTTGGACAAAAATAGCAACTCACGAAGCCTTGCTTGATGAGCCTTGTGCAACCTGGGGGGTCCTCGTGGGACACCCTATATGTGACATGTGAGGTTTTGCTCAATTAAGGTTTTTTGAAAAATACCTTCTCCCATCTACGGATCTGAGCACTTCCTCCTTCGCATAACTTCTCTACCTCAGATTCACTAAGATATAACACAATTGCTTTATTTCTTAATCAAATGAGAGGCCCTTTATGTGTATTTATACTATTTCAAGTACCGTCTTTGATTGTCTTTAAGGCCGATAAGTAACTTCTTGTTTGTAACAACTTTTCTTCTTTTCCTAATTATGGGGCTGACTTGTAGCTTCTTGTTGCAACTATTTAGGTGATTCTTAACCATACTTCGGTGATTCATCTTTAAGAGGGAATAACTTCTCAAGCATGAAGAGCCATGTGGCGTACCACCTACCGTTGGAAACGACATGACGAGGAATAACCATCTATGAGGGTTTTTCATGTAATTATGTTGTCCTTCATACCATTTTTCTTCAAATAACTCTGGGCTTCATGACCACACCTCCAAAGCTTCTTAACCACTCAACCATATTTCCAGGGATTCTTCTAGACTTCTTCAAAGCATATTCCCGTGAGGGCCATGCTTAAAGCTATGCCATAAGGGGACCACTTTGGATACTTCTTCAAATACACCCATCACTTCTAGAAGCTTCCAAGCTTGTTTCGGGGCTTCTTCTAGGGTTGACATCAGTGAAAACCAATTTTCCAACACCACTGACATAATTTAAAGGGAGGGAGACAAGGAGAAACTTCCCTCACTCCATATTGAAGAGTTTTGAAGAACTTGGAAGGAATCCCATTTACTAAATGTGCAACATTTGTAAGCCTTTCCATCCATTAGGCACGATGCCACTATATTCCTATACATCTTGTAATGACAATGGGGAAGTCAAACTCAATTCTAAAGTGCATTTTCCATGTCTAGTCTGAAGAACATTGGAAAATATTTCTAATTCATAAGATTTTGAAAATTTCTAGCAACCACTATAAGGTTCTCCATAATTTTACATCCCATGATAAACAATTTCAAAAAGGTCCATCTCAACAAGTTTATAAATGCGCTAAGATGCCTAGATAGGGGATCTGTAGTAATTTTATAACTATATACTAGAGGAAGATTGGCCTATTATTTTTAATTTGATCCAAAGCTTTCCCTTTAGAAATAATAACATCATTTAATGGTAAGAATAAGAAGAGTTGTTATTACATTTCTTTCCTAAGGATGGATCAACATGAGATATATATTAAGGAACCAAGAAATTATTTAAGAAAAGATTACAAAATTCTACAATGACCTTTTACACACTCAAGGTTATAGGTTAGAACAAGAATTAGTCTCAAATATGTTGTCAAAGGTGGAACTGTTATCCATTAACAAGACAAGAAGAAAATGATTGGATAGGCCCCAGACAAATACAAGTGAAAGAGGTGATTGGATTGCTTAGTATATACAAAATACCACACCTCAACAAGTTAATCATAAATAGTTTATGTTAATAATCAATAAGGCAACACCATTGCTTGTGGACAATGTTGATGATACAAGAATGAATTACCCATCAATTAATTGCACCATTGTTGCTCCTCAATCGTATATAACAAGTTCCTAGTCACATCCATGTTGATATGATTATTTGCACCCCATTTTTTTAATAGATACTCTCTCGCATTAAACAAGTTATGCTAGAGTTCATTGCTATTGTACTATTATCTTATACTTCTCTCTTATATTTTATGGTATGATTCTAAATGATTCAAATGGTAGTCATATCTATGTTGGTTTGATTCTTTGTACCCCTAATTTTAGCATATACATTGACACTCATTTAAATAAATCAACATTGAATTCAACCTTGATCACCCCCTCTAAATCAATTATGAAGTTGACTAAAATAATATTAACATGAATTCCACACTAAACATTTTGACCTACAAAATATTGTCTTTCAACGAAATGGCTCTCAAACCTTAGAAATATGTTTCCTCATAGAAAACCATCCAAATGCATATCAATAGCTACTCTAACATCTATTACCCTATGGTGTTGTACTAGTGGTTATCATAAAAGTAATAATGCTAAAGAGTAGATCTTATGTTTAACACTAATAAATAATTACCAAGAAGTAGTGTATCGTTATAGTAGATGCTAGTATCTCCATAAGCTAGAGGTAGATATGAAGAATCAATCATATATGGTGAAGATAGATTTAAGGATCGTGTTCAACACTTGCACGTGTAGACAAATATTGTACATGAGTATATAGAACATTATCAATTACAATAAACTCAAAATCACAAAGAGCTATTCAAATCTTGTGAAGTGAATGTCCTTTTGATCCCATGCCTTGAAAACAAAGGGTTAACTAATGTAGTGTTTGTAATAAAAAATTAAATATGGTCAATGAGGTTCTAGTTTAATGGTGAAGATAGTGATATATATCAATCCACACACCAATGTCCAATTCTCCAAGAGACACAAATAAGTGGGTTGGGGCCAAATGAAAACATTGGGGGATTTTGATGAAAGAGTATCCCCTATCATAACAACTTAACTAATAGCACTTGTGTTGAATGATTTTCCCCTTAAGGATTGTTTTACCCATGTGTGTCCAATGGTTCACCCCTTGAGGTTCATTTCACCCAGTGCTGGAATATTACATTCATTTTGAATGTTTTTAACTATTTTGAATGTTTTTTACATGTGGCTGCGAAAACTACATACCCATCATTTTATCCATATAGGGACACCATATGAATTGAATCTTTATATACACATATTCATGGGTGGTGTTACCCCCCAAGGGTAATTAATTTAGAGGCACCCTCACAAGGGTGTTGTGTTGTTGATTTGCATGAGCTATCATGCTCATAATCTCCAAACTCGAACAATTCTCTCATTTTCTCTTTCATATTTTTGATTGTTCTAGATTAGATATGGTATATCATACCTCCTCCCTCACACCTCAGATAACAAATGCACTTATGGATGGTACATTATGTTTTTTCACTATGCTTTATTTGATATTCCATGCATTGGTTTGGTACTTGGATGTTGTGTTATAACTTATGAGTTATTCATGAAAATGGTAAACATTGAAATGAGATCCTATAACACTTCTTAACATTTATAGTTTTATTATTTTCCTCGTCGTACCATGGAGGACGCAATTTTTTTTTAGAAGTGTCGTCATTTCTCGGGTCAGTTTCTACTATAAAACTAGTTGAGGTAGTACTTTCCATATCCTAACCATACTTAACACTTTCCATTTTCCTAATTTCACTCCATTCCATCCATAAAAAATCTATTCCCGATCATGTTTGACTTGTCAAATGTCACGAGAAAGGTCTAATTAAGAATCCTAAGTAAAAAAATACAAAAAGGGTTAGAGGTGAAGAACTAATAAAGTTAAAAGCCAAAAAAATAAAAATCAAAGATTGAGCTATGCCACCTCGCTATGAGGCCAATTACCCTAATCCCATGCTTGTCTATGAATATCTATAGAAAATGAATAAATAAAGAAAAAAGGCAAAAGGGGCAACAAGAAACAATGTTGAGGAAATACAACTCAATGCTAAAGCTCCCTCTTAAAGGATTCAATATAAAATCCTAGCTCTCGAAAGATAGTTGAACAAAGTTATGAGACCTCTAACATATTATACGACTTTGAAGGTCCTCACATGAAGTTGTCCCCTTCCCCTTTCCATAATTATTCGTCATATCACCTACCTTTTACCTAGGGAGTTAGGAAATACTCTTTGTCCTAGGATTTGTCACATGTATAAGGGTTAATGTTGTCCCCCCACGGTAAAACTTAGGAAAATTCTTAAATTAACCTTTATTATTTTGTGTTAAGAGAAACCATTGAGTGCATGTTACCTAGTGGCTTGCAAAGAAGTTGGACACACCACTACAATTGGGTGCCTTGAATTGGGATTCATGTACCATGCCTTGAGATCCATGACACTGGATTGGGATCCATGATAGTGCTTCAGGTGAAGACAAGGATACCACATCATCACATCTACCACATGGACCACTCCATGATGGATCCCTTTCCTAGTTGGATGCCTTCACTCACATGCATTCTTGATTACTCCCTCTTAGACCACATGTGGTAGATTTGTTGAGATGGTTGAGGAATTATAGGAGGTAGTTACACATGCTCATTGGTATTTATAGTGGTTACAGGTTGTTATGGCATTGACCACACTATTTTATTAGGGAGTTCCCATCATTGAGGAACCACATGTGCCACCTTGATTTGGATGCTCACCTTGGATGTCCCACATGTGTGGCATGCCATGACCCTTATTTGGAGGTTGTTTCATTTGGGCCCTCACTTCATGGAGTTAGTTTAAGGAGCACCATAGTTCTTTGGAATATTGTTAACTATGCATCACTCATTTGAGGGGATGTTGGAACTTTTTGAGGAGGGTGCACTTGTCCTTAGCCCCTTTGGACCACATGTATGACTTATAGTTACATTCTTGACCGCTTTTGAGGAGGACACTCTTGTATTTAAGAACTTTGAGGGTGGTTTTATGCCTACACATTGTATTTGCTCATGGATTTGACTTGAGTTCATGGTTTTAGCTCATGGTTTGAGCTAGCACATAGTATCGAGAAGGCTCCTTATCTATATAAGGAGAGAGCCTCCTCATTTTAATTTGTTGGAGAATATTGAGAGATTTTCCTACTAAGTTCTATTGTGCTTATACTATTTTTTCTAAGTCTTTTTCTAGCGTATTACAAGGTTTGTTGGAATTTTTCTAGGTGTGTTGGGGGAAGGAGCTACTACAAGCATGTCAAAGAAGGGTATATTGCTTCACTTGAGAGGGAAATCAAGGTATAGAACTCTTTCCTTATTCCCTGTGATCGTTATTATTTTTCCCTTTGCATTGTTGTAGGACTTCTTAGGGATCTTTCCTCTTGCCTTGGAAAAACCTTAAGTTCTCATTGTTAGTACTTGGGAGAGGATTCATACAGGACCATCTCCCCATCCATGCTTGAAGAACCCACCTAGCATTGTTAACACTTGAGAGGAAATCTTCCTTGGTGCCCTCAACATTGACTCATTTTACAAGAAATTCACCTATAATATATTTAGGGACCCCTTATCCCTTATTAGGCATTGGTCTTATTGATCTCTTCAACCCAAAACCCAAAAAACTCATCATCCCTTTCCTTCTTTTTTTTTGTTATTTTTCAATCTAGGGTTTTGAAGGTTAATTTTTTAGTTAGATTGTTAGATCCAAGGTTTAATTGTAGATCTTGTTTAATTTGGATCTCACTTGTGTTGACACCTTCATTTCATACTATGTCTTTAAAGGTTTTCACAAGTAGGCTAGTTCGACTAGCTAAAATCGAGGGTTTGGATCTTGTTCCTTGCACTTTGTATTCTTATATCTAATCTATCTCAAGATTAAACTCTTAGGTGCTTGATTTCACATCTCTTTGAATTTATCCTTATAATGTTTGGAATATTGAACTTTCTATCACTCATCTCCATTGACAAGGGTTTCACGGTCTTAATTACAATATTAGGTTATCTTCATGGTCATAACACTTGAAATGAACAAATCAATGCCATACTTATTGCAACACTTTGATGACTAAATGAGACGTCTTTTGTTTAGGGTGTGAAATTTGATTTCTATTTACTTATGGTGGATTTGACACATTCTTTTGGTAATCTTATGGCATTATAACACTCTACACAAGCACATAAATGCATGCTAAGAGAAATGATTTGACATATTTCATCTCTCTCACATATGATAAGGGTTTGTAATCCACATGCATGGTCAATGTCTTGGCTTAATACATCATTTTCTTGCAACGTTCAATCATATATGATCTTAAGATCCTCTTTTAGTAAATCGATGCAATCACTTGTGGAATGACTTGATGTTTAGGTTCAACAACTTGGTGTCTTTAGCTCTGATTTTTTGTGAGTCTTATCATATTAATGCAAAGAGTTTAATGTTATAGTTTGGAATGGTGACTTTATGCATGTGATAACTCTTGGATACACATTCTTATCACACAACTTAAGTATCACACACCTTAAAAATATTACGGGGTTTAATACTTATCCACTGGTGCTTTACACAGTCTACTTAAATCAACATTCACACAGTACTTAAAATCTTGGCTTGTTGTTGTTAAGTTCACGGGATTGCTCACTGTGTACTTGTTGGGGTGACAAGTTAGGGGGGGAATACTCTAAGATCCGAAGGAAAAGAAGAACTATCATATGCTTGGGGTCTCAAAATCTCCACTAATAACCAGAAAAAGGCCTACACATTGTTGCAAGGAATGAGACTAGCATCACATTGTCATATTATCTCTATCATTGTGGTAGGAGATCCCAAGATATTTATACAAGCAATGCACAAAACTTCTCAACCCTTCAGCTGCAAAAAACCATCAATCTTGAACAAGATCTCGCAGGAGGTATCAAGGTTTCAAAAAATAAAAAAATCCATGTTCTAAGAGAACATAACTCTGAAGTTGGCACTCTTGCAAAGGAAAGCACAAGGTTAAAAGTTGGGATTCTAAGGGTTAATGGAACACTATTGAATCAAAACATACCTTAAGAACTTAATACACCAATTGAAAATTACCATCTACTTAATGATACATATGTCGAACATGAAGCAACTCTTCTCCCAAAGCTAGACCATAAACATGATGAGACTCATATTCTCTTCATACATGCTCAACCTGGTGTGGAATTTGGGTATTGAATTCGTCTTGGTTTTATATCCTGGTGGAGGTGGGATAGTGGAAAAGTTGTGCAAGAAGATCAAGAGGGGTCATGTGACTCTTCCTCTCCTTGTTGCTAGACACCGAGACTGTCCTACTATTCTCTCGAGGTGTGACTCTGTTTCCAAGTTGATGAATTTAATTTCCTTCACTTTGTCTATTATCTATGGGATTGATTTCATGCAGGTCTAGTGTGTATGATTCTTTGTGTATTCTGGGGTTGAAACTATTTGGATTCAGTTTTCTACACTCTAGAACACGAGGATTTTGAGTAAATATTCAATTTCTGGTTTCCTACTTCTAGCTAAGTGGGTCGGGCATCATGGTTTCTAATTTTGCCTCCTTATGAAAATTTTAGTTTTCTTAGTGGATAATTCGAGTCTTCAATTTCTTCTATACCCTTTTAGTTGGTACCAGGTGTTTTTTTCCGTAGAAGTCTCTTGAAGTCGCTGTTGGAACTATGGTTTACCGAGAACAACAAGAAATGAGGAGAATTTTATGGGTTCATGAATAAATGATACAAGGTAACATCTCCTCCATTTGCTATGTCACAGTCAAGGTATATGACAATGAAAAATAAGTAGTTTCTCAAGTTGATTCCATTACAAGAATGATGGATTAATTAAAGCAACAAGTTGTCAATATTGAAGTAGAATTTTTTATTTTGAGAGACATGGTTGCTTAGTTGAGTAAGGTTTCCATTTTAGGGGTTTCAAATCAAATGGAATCAATCAATTCTAAATAAGGAGAAGCCAGAGGGGAGGACACATTTGATCTAGATTGTGTAGGGAATGAAATGAAAACACATAGGAATATAACATAGAGCATAGTAATACAATGACAACCCAACTTCTATTAATGAATAAAATAACATAATATTGTAGAGCACAAACTTGCTAGAATGGTGGTAGCTTATCTATGAAGAGAGAGATGTCGACAATGCTCATTCAAAAAAGCTAATACAAGAGGCCAAAAGGATGGCCTTTCAACATAAAGAAAGAACCCTAAAGGTCCAAAACCATAAACCTATGAGGCGGAGCACCAAAAGGTCTTTTGAAATGTCAAAAGGTATTTTTGGGTATTAGTTTCCACATCAACTTTCCAAGAATGTAACTTTCGCATAGAATCTGCATTTGGTACACATAGTAGCTCATTGTAAAGCTCTAACTAAAGAATACAATAAAAAAATTTGGCCTAGATTTTATAAAGGTGAAAAAAGCTAGGCCTTGATCGCTTGTCTAAAAACCTCGTCAAGGGCCTCAAAATGGCCCCAGAAGTTTAGGACCTAGAAAATCCCAGAAAATCAAAACAATACTACCCAAATGGAGAACAATGTTGAGTCGGTGGAAGAGGTGGGTGACCACTAATATCCACTTGGATCAACTATTCAACAAATTTTTGAAGCCATGGAAATAGGTGACCATGAACCAAGTTCATCCAATCATAGAATGAAAGAAGCCACTAGCTACAATATTTTCTAATTAGTCTATGTTTTTTGAAGGTTATATATATCTTAGGTACTATTGAGCACTCAACACACCCTAAAAATCTTATGTCAATTTTTTACTTTTTGGGTACCACTTGATCTTTGCACTGTCTTTTTTGACTCCAATTTTTTGTGAAAATGTTTTGCCTTTGATTATTATCACGAATCTCATTAGTTTCTCAGGTTTGTTTGAACTTATGAAACCCCATGAATTTAAAAAAACAAAAACCTTAAACGCCTGGATAAAGAATCAAAATCCAAAACACTTCACCCGACATACTCAGATTCGCCATCGAAAGGCATTCATAGAAGGAAAAGAGCCACTCAGGAAACCCCAGTCACCGAGCGTCGATCTCTATCGGCATCGACACAAGTTAGTTTTGTTTGTGCCAAAGTTTTGCACAAGAATATCACCGACAGCCGATTCCTCTTCGCCATCAGTAAAAACACGAGGGGAATAGACGTTAACGAGGAAAGAAATGATACCACTGATCGTCGATACCCTACACGCTTATCGGAACCGGGGAAGACCTAAAAGAATTGCAATGAACATTCTGACCACGCTAAAGAGTTTTCCCGATCGCCGATCCCAGAAGCATTCGACATCGAGACTTTTTCGAGGAAACTAGTCCGAAGAAAAACATGATAGGTTTATCGCAGACCGCCGACCCTGATACCTTTTTAGCATCGGTGAACCCAAGTTTGTTTTAGAATGCACAACTTGAATAAAGTCTCGACTCCAATTAATACACGTGAATTAGGTCAATGATCTTCAATGCCACGTGTCTTCTCCAGATTGGAGAACTGTATGGTCTAGTCTCACCCTGAGTAATTCTTGGTTCCCTCAGTCCAAGTCACACCTTCGAGTCATCTTTTCCATGAAAGCATCGTACAATAAGATTGATCGACATCAGATATTTTTGTGAGAGACATCGACTAAAAAGTTCGTAGTGCATCCCCGATTCTCGATCCACCCACTGAGAAAGCGACACGATGGGATGTTTTAGCGTTAGATATGATTATATTTCGTGCATTTAAGGGTCTAATTAATACCAAATACGACATTATTTTCTACCTTGTGCGCCAATCAACACGGCCGTTTGAAATCACCGATAGACCACATCACCCCCACGCCTCTGCCGTCAACCCAAGATGAGTTTAATTTCAAAAGATTCGACGACAAATTTGTTTAAATTGCACTCATCACCCAGATTGAATGGCTGATGCGACTCGGTAAGTTCTCCACCAGTTTAAATTCTCTTGAGCCATTGTAAGCGAAATCATTTTGCGTGCAAGGAAATTAAGAGCATCCAGAGAAGCGAGACGAGCAATTTGAAAGCTACAGAGATCCCGTGAGTATCAAATAACCAGGTTTAGCAAGATTTATAGGTATGTACCCAAGTCTATGGATTTTACATGTTTACACTTCATATATTTTTATTCGGTGTTGCTCTGTACACTGTCTTTGAAGATTTATTTTGAATACAGGAACAATGTCGCCAACAAAGCCAACCACTAGATGATCGCTGAGGGTGTCGAATCTGAAAGAACCAGAGGTATGTGAAGGCTCCTCCCCAGGGGTCGTAAGACAATTGGAATACAAGCTGAGACCGGAGCCTGTCATCAAAACATCAACGAAGAAGGTCTTCGTCTAGCCTTCGGCCTTTGGAGATACAAAGGCAAGCACATGGTCTAAGATGACGGTCCTGCATTTGGGAGAGCCCTTTAAAAATATCAACCAGGAAGAATACCCAAAATACATCCCACACAGTGATCCTAATGTCAGAGCGCTCAACGACGAAGTTTTCTTGAACATCTGGCGTTCATACCTTCATATGGTGGCTAGCAGAACCCTTGTTTTTCCTTGTGTCGAACTCCTGAAGTGGCTCATTGAACACACATACACAAAAAAATGTTTGATCAACGACGACAATGGTGGATGCGTCGGAGTGTTCCTTCCGGTGGAGGTCCATAAGTATTACAAGCTTAGAGACCCTAAGGTGCGACTAAACACAAATTTTGTCGTAAAATTCTACGAGCACCATGACACTAGCCGAGTGACGGCCTCATGGTGGAGAGAAGTTAAGAAATACACCAATTAGAGAAGTGGCTGGTACCAGACGACCAACTTGAGGGAGCCATACATCTACCTGATGGATCTCATCTATCAATTATATGGGGAGAAAATCTGCTCCAGATTTTCATAGGCATGGATGCCTCTAGCTTACACAGTGGTCATTTATGGGAGTGACTTCAACTAGGGAGCCATCATTTCAAAGAAACTAAGCATCTGCATACAACAAGCTCAGACGCTGAAGGAAGGAGAGACACTAACCTTCTTCATGGCTTCATATTTACTTGATGTCATGTGTGCTAGAAACATTTTTGCAGGCATGAACCTAAGCTGGCACATCGCAGAGCTCCTGGTCCACGTATATTTCAGCATCCTATGGGAGAACATGTACAAGAAATCCTACTCTCTCATTTGCGATGAATTCATTGTGCACATTTATTTCATTCTTTTCAAGAAAGAATGCTCAAGACTATCATCCGCGACTAAAAAGATGATATCAAAGGTAGGCCACTGGTACTTGGACGAGAGAGACACATACATTAGGGTGTTAGGGGCTACTGGAGCACCACATATCCTACCAGCACATGTCCCTGACTGTCTCATAGTGGGAGAGATATGCTACCAGACCATCCTGCAGGGCTACAACGCCACCCTGGTCAAAGATAAAAAGCGAGCGTTTATACCTTATGGATTCCATGTAGGCTTCTACTTGGGGAAGGATACCGCTCAAGCCAAACAAGAAGGGCTGATCCAATTGGAGTTTAGGTTCCAGACCGATCGGTTCCTCAAGCACGAACCAAAGGGTCTAGTCTTGAAACATGCTTCTCAAGTGTCGTCCTGCTGGCCATACGCCCACGACAAATTTGAAGACGAAATCTTCATAGAAAATGCCCAATACTGGGATGAGTTGGTGGCAAGGATGGTAGAACCCAAAATGACCAGGTTCAGAGCCATGAGATTGGAAGAACAGACGACAACCATAGAGAAATCGGCTTGAGAGGACCTTAGAGCTAGGGAATAAATGATAGCGGCTAAAGCAGCAGAGGTTCCCTTGGCAGCTCCAGTGCAAGACGGAGGATTCCCTATGACGCAGGACACATGGGAAAGGGGGTTGATCATGATCGAGAAAGAGCAATGAATAATTGATCAGTTGCAAGACGACCCAGACCTCATAGGAATTACGGGGTCCCCTGTCGACAACCCAGATGAAATCGTCAGGTTAGACCACCCTAAAACTACAATGCCACAAGACGGGTCACCGGGGGGTGTTTCAATTCAGCAGGAGACAGTCAGAGCATCGGGGAGAGCAAGTTAACCAAACCCCCTAAGCGAATTGATGAATATCTATGATGATGAAGAGAGCCCAAAGGTATCCCTCATGACCCTTGTACAGATCATAGAGGAAAAACAACCAGAGAAGACACCTTCCCCAACTCCAGACGCTCAAATTCGGGACCTTCCACAAAATTAAGAAGAGGTCGAGAGTGTCTTAGACACTGATGTGCCCGATGCACCAGAGACCCAAGCGGGTAGTCTGAATGATGAGTCGGGGTCGGGTGAACAAAAGGAAGAAACTCCACAGCAGGAAATCAACGTATGAACGACCAATAATCAATTAAGTACCAAGCCTAATCTCGATGCCTTAATTTCAATCAGTACTCAAATCCCCGATGAGTGACAAACATAAGACGGGCCTTCGGAACACAGGGAAGAAGTTCAAGAACCCAGTCTTGAACAAATATATACCATCAGGATCCTAGGAAATATGTTCACCTGGGGAGATCAACAAATCGCCGAGCCCATGGATGAAGTCTCTGACATACATGCCATCGCTTATGACCAGAAAAGGAAAGCTATTGTGCAGAGGACCACCAAGAAGAGGAGGATCACTCTAGATCTCTCTTTCCTCATCACAACGTAGGAAAATCAGATAAATACAGAGCACACCAAAACATCCGAACTTATCGGCACATGGATGGCAATCACCAATGCCACCCTGGACAGAGAAAAAAATGGATGAAGAGGAGTTGGCTGCTGGTCTAAAAGAATTGGAACATTTGTGCCACTTGGAAAAATATTACCAAGATACCACACAGGCCGCGGTGTTCCTAACGAGCGAATTCAAGGACGCCTACAACAAATTTACAGATGAACGACACTTATTCACTGCAAGGATAGATGAGCTACAAGAAGATACCCTCATGGTGCTGGTCACGTGTAAGGATATGGAGAGGTGGTACAAGAAGGCACAACAAGCTGTGGAAAGGGTCGAATATATCAGCGCGGTTCAGCAGGGTTGAGATACAGAAGAGCATGTCATCTGGGTGTTAAAAGAAAGCAACCTCGATCGCATAAAGAAATTAGTCAAATATTGGGCAAAAATGGCTCGGGAGCCTCATGGGGAAATCCAAGAGAAATGGGCCAAGTGCGAGAAAAACTGGATCAAGATCAACCGGGTAATGAGAGACATTGGTCTCCCCGAATTTGGCACACCTGATGACTTTGTCGACTTGCGCGACATAGTCAAATCGCACGTCGAACAAGACTCATCATGGGCCAAGGAAATAGCAAAGGTAACAGACATGGCGCCAGGGCATGTGCGACAGTTCATGGAGAACCCAATCAAATATCGGGCCATGTTGCAACAGTTAAGTGCCAGAATAGTCAAGTATCGAGCATAAGCAGTAGAGATAAGAGAGATTCATTCGGCCCCAATGGAACAACAAAGATTCCCTGTCATGAACATAGATATACATATACCATAGATATTCATAACATAATAATTAATAAATAATAATTATTAATAATGAAA
>SNQJ01S0004668.1:200535-227110 GCA_010110895.2 Picea sitchensis | reverse complement strand
TGTGTGAGCGAACTTTGTTCATCTCATTCCCATATGCTAACACATGTGAGGATGTCTTCATCAAGTGGTCAGAGTACGAGAAGAGTAATCCACTCAAGTGAGATCATTTGATGACTCTTTGAAGACTGTTAGAAGAAAGCACCATGTGGCGAATTTTGTTTTAATAGTATGTTATAAATAGGAGAGTCGACCTATTAGCAAGGGTCGATGGTTGTTGAAAAGAACCTCATTTTTTGATTTTGTTAAGAACTATTTCAGAGCTGCCTTAATTGAGAAGTCATGTTTAGGACCAGAGACAAAGTTGTGTTTTTTTTTATCAGACGTGTGCATGAATGGATATGGAGAAGAATTATTTCTGATTTCATCTCTTGAATGGATGCTGTAACGAGTAAGAGATTCTAAAACTGTTGATAAGTTATATGATGCAATGCTTTATAATTCTTATCTCTAATGATGAAAAGTAAGTCGTTGTGTTATTATGTGATGGATGATTAGAGTTAAGATAATTATTTTTCTTACCGTCGTTTATCGCATGGATGTTTTCTTTCTGATAAATTGTATCTTAGTAAAATTGAAATGTTAGGAGGTTAATGTATTAGTACTAGGCTTGTGGTAGATCATTGTTGTCTACATGCTAGAGTGAAGAGGTTATCCCAAATCTCAACCTTCTCCAATAGTTGAGTTTTTCCCTATTTGTTACCTAGCTGGTTTATACCGTCTCTTATCTTATATCGATCCCACCTATAAGAGAAAATATGAAAAGAGAACATCCAAACTGAAGGAGAAAGCCTTCACAAGGAAACATAAATCCCATCGATTGTTTTGTCGGATAGAAAGATCTGGAGAAACATTCCACCATTAAAATGTTGCAGAGTCTAATTGGGCCTCGGTGGTGGGTTTGGTTCCTGCTGTTGAGTTAAATGGATTTAGGACCCCTCAACAAAAATGGCACTAGAAGGAGGGCCTGAAGAATGAATGGATGACATTTTATTTGGCATAATATTTCAAACAACCTATAGATTCAAAACAACCCACATGCATGGCTAGTCATTCCCAAGACAACCCACACACACTGAGTACTCCTGAAATGAGTAACTCACCCCAGCACGAGGAAGAAATTTTGTTCCATGATATACCTTACGCTCTTCCTCACGAGGAATTGAACCAATTCAAAATAATCACAAGAGCTTATGCCAGACAGATCAGTGCATTGCCCTTAGCTCTGTTACTTCCTCAAAGAAAAAAAAAAAGCAGAATAGTGGTCGAGTCCCCTGACTAGGTTTTTTTTCACACAGTAGAAGACCTAATAGATTTCGCTCTCACCGAAATCGGACATCCTCTTAACCTAATCCCCGAAACATCGTCTGGTAACTACTTTGAGCCCGATGATTTTTTAGAAGAAGAAGAAGGGTTTGGCTCAAGATATGAAGACATGGAAGATAACAATGACCATGATGAAGAAAGGGGAAATCTACCTCAGAATAATAAACCTTGGTTGGCCAGAGATGCTTTGGCCATCCCTAGATGAGTACATAAGCTTCCTCGACATCCGGAGAAGTTACTCCCTAAATTTGACCCTGAAACCTCAGGATTGCCTGGAGACCATATCAAAAAATTCATACTAGCTATCAGACTGATGAATGTTCAACATGAAGACGTAGTAACCAGGATTTTCCCCTACACTTTCAAGAATTTGGCTTCCACATGGTATTTTAACCTACCTGTAGGATCCATAACTAGCTGGATGAAGTTTCAGAAGGATTTTCTAGATAAATTTGCAGAAGAAACCACTACAGGAGCTTTGATGGATGAGTTATTCGTCGCCACCATGAGGTCAAAGGAAAATGTTAGGGACTTCAATCAAAGATTTACCACTATTTTAAATAAATTCAAAATCGAAGCTAAACCCACTCAGGAGTTGCAAATCGAAGTATACACTAATTCTCTCCCAGCTTCTATTTCCATGTTTGTGAAAAGGGTTGCCAAAACAACTTTAGCTGAGAATTTTGAGGAAGCCAAAATGATAGAATTTCAAATGAAAGGATGTAAATAAGGCCATGTCTCATTAGTCAAGAAAAAAGTTAAACCTCCTCCCAAGGAGGACTACTTTTGACTAGGCCCCCAGGGAAATAGACAAAACAAGGTCCCAAAAAGGGAGGTGGAGACATAGAAGACCTTCAACGCATTGTCAAGAAGTTGTCAAACAAAATAGTAGACATGAAGAGAAGTGCAGGAGAGGGAAACCAAGACCAGAGGCCCTATAAGCCATTTTTAAAAATAAATAAGCCTTTTAAAGTAATTGAACCTCTCCCAACCAACTTAAACATTGATCTGGGAAATGTAGCATCCGACTCTTTGTGTACTTATCATCAGGAGAATCACTCTGAAAGAGACTACCCTCAATGGGTGCATGCCATGAATTTAATGCCAATCGGTTTCTAGATGAAGTCTACCTAACCGAACAATCAAATGACTCAGCTGTGAATATTGTCGATTAGGAAGAAGTTGATCCATCGGAAGAAACAACCATGTTGATATGGGACCCTGATCTACCTATACCTTCCGATGACCTATCTGAAGTTTAAGATGCACCCGCAGAAGTCTTGACTGTGAAAACACGAAGTAGGGGTCAATCTATTTCAACCAACCTTATTACGACCCAAACTTTGGGAGGAAAACTAGCTCCTGATCACCCAACAATACCTTTTACTCCCTGAAGAAACCCTATAAGCATCCATACACGCGAATCGCCCAAGCTAGACTACAACATAAAAGAAGATTTGGAGAAATTGAAGGAAAACATATCGGTCATGGACATGTGTAGAATCCCTCAACAAAAGGACTTTATGTTACAAGCTTTGAAATCAATAGAAAATCCCATGAAAAGAACTGACTAAGGAGGAAATCTAACTCCCTCAAATCTAATAAATAAACCAACTGTGAATGCCTGCTCAGAAGATAAGGGAAAACCTTTTGTCCCACCGTTCCTTTTGACATTTGAAGTCTTCAACATAAACCTCCATAATTTTTTGGTTGAATCAGGGGCATCCTCTAATGTTATGCTATTGTATATTTGCAAAAAATTAAACACGGCACCTCTCAAAAGTGATAAACATGTGATACAACTAGATAGAACCCAGGTGAAGGTCATGGGAGCACTCAAAGATGTAATGATCAGAATAGCGACACACCCTAAATTTGTGCAAGTAATCGACATCATTGTAGTAGATATTGATTTGATATTGGTCTGAGAAGTTGAACATATACTTTAGTACAGACTAGGCTCACCTTTGGCTACCATTAAAGGGGCACACAAATATGATGAGGATTGATAGGGAAAGATATCTAAAACATACTATCACTGATTTAGAAACCCTAAATGAACCCTCATCGACAGATTTCCTCGTGCTAGGAAATTATTCTTGTGACTTTGATTTTGGGAATTATTCCCCCCTCTCATCTGATGTCCCCCTTACCCAAAACTCTGAAATGATTTTTCAAGAAAAAATGCTGACAGCGGTGGAGGCGACCCTCTCCTGTCAAGAACTTGCGTTAGAAATCACGAAACAAACATGAAGGGGAGAGGAAGGTGACAAGAAAGAGGAAGCTGATAGGTTTTTCCCACAAGTTTGGACCTTATACTTTGATGGCTCTAAATCACAAGAAGGGTCAGGGGCAGGGTGCATCCTCATTAATCCAAAAGGTAAACAACATTTTTTTTCATGTAGGCTAGAGTTCGAATGCAAGAAAAATACCTCAAAGTATGGAGCTCTAGTACAAGGGATAAATAAAGCCATGGAATTGAACATTAAAGAATCGAAGGTTTTTGGAGACTCTGAAATCATCGCCAGACAAGTAAGGAATACTATACATTTCCATTGTCCACACTTGAAGAATTACCAACAAGAAGTGCACCGACTAATAGAGCATTTTGAAGCTTTCAACATTACAATGATTCCCAGAGAAAAGAACATTCCTGTTGATTCTTTGGCCACCGCTGCTTCAAGGCTATCACCTTTAGAAGATTATGAAGCCTCCTGGTTCACTGCAGAATTGATTTACAAACCATCAGTGCCCAACAATATTTCTAATTGGAAGGTCTTTGAAGGGGATGAACAGATCATAAATTTTTTGACTAACCAATATAATTTCAAAGACTTGGCTATTGACAATGAAATATTCCAGGAACAATCAACAGAAACTGATCCTCAGACAGATCAACCGACTGGCAAATCAAATTCTCATACGATATCGAAGGGAATAGCCAATTTAGAAAACCTTTTTGACCTAAGGGAAATATTTAATGGGTCAAAAAACGTGAAGACTGGTAGTTCCTGTCCCATGCATGAAACTATAAATCTCAGAACCCCGGAAAACCCAAAAAACGTAAACCTCGGCAAGACAATATCTAAAGTGGAAAGGAAGGCCTACCTCAAACTTTTCAAACAATATCAGGATGTCTTCGCATGGTCCTACTGAGATATGAAAACTTATGATACCTGTATCATTCAACACACTATCCCTTTAAATCCTGAAGTAAAACACTTCCAACAAAAGCTCTGGAAGTACCACCCATCCCTGGAGCCCCTCATGTATTAGGAGTTAAAGAAATTGTTAGATTCCAAAATTATTGTCTAGGTTAGACATTCTTCCTGGGTAGCAAACTTGGTTACTGTAAGGAAAAAGTTTGGGGAGATCTACCTATGTGTAGATTTCAGAAATCTCAACAGAGCTTCAGAAAAGGACAACCACCTAGTTCCACAAATGGAGCAACTCCTGCAGACCGTGTATGGCTCTGATATTTTCTCCTTACTGGATGGTTTCTTAGGTTACAACCAGGTTCTAGTTTCAGAAGAAGACTGCTTGAAAACTACCTTCTGAACCAAGTGGGGAACCTTCGCTTATAAACACATGCTCTTTGGGTTAATCAATGTAGGGGAAACCTTCCAGAGGGCCATGGACATAGCGTTTCAGGGACTAATCAACATGTGTGTAGTAGTATACTTGGATAATGTAACTATGTATTCAAAGAACAAAGAAGATCACATCCAACATTTAACCCACATTCTCGAAAGGTGTAGGAAATACAGTATATCCTTAAACCCTAAGAAAACTATTTTCGGTGTAGAGGAAGGTAAATTGTTGGGCCACATTATCTCTCAAGTAGGCATTCGTATAGATCCATAAAGGATTAAGGCTATAGCTCATCTTCCATTACCTCACAAAAAAAAGGCTATGCAATCGTTCTTCCGGGAAAATCAATTTTGTGAGGAAATTCACCCCCAATTTCGCGGAAACTATCAAACCCTTACAAAAAATGATTCGTAAAGATGTTGAGTTTAAGTGGGATGATGAACGCAAGAAGGATTTCAACAATATTAATACTGCAATATCTCAAGCCCCTGTGTTGCGAAGCCCTGATTTCAACAAATATTTCTTCCTCTATACTTTCACCTCCAACTAGTCATTAGTCGCAATATTAACTCAGAAGGATGATGACAACAATGAGGCCCCAGTGTCATTCATGAGTACTAATATCTAAGGTGTCGAACTAAATTATCCTTCTATAGAAAAGTAGGATTATGCGGTATACAAGGCATCAAAAAAATTTAGATCTTACATCCTCAAGAACCATACCAAAGTCATCGTGCCTCACCCTATAGTCCGATCCCTATTTACTCAACAAGAGATGAGGGAAAGAAGAGGAAACTAGATGGCAATAGTCCAAGAATTTGATCTAGATATAAAACCTGCTAAACTAGTTAAAGGACAATGGTTATGCAAACTGGCATCTGAAGCTCAGGACCAAGTAAATGACGACCCCAGATGGGAGAATGAATTGGAATTATGGTGTGGATAAGCTTCATACATATCCCCGGGACAAGAGTCTTGGTATGAGAAACTGGCTTATCTCCTGCATCATGGGACTTGCCCAGAAAACCTAAACCCTAGGGAAATGAGAGATATCAGGTTGAAATCCTCACAATATCGCCTCATAAATTTAGTTCTCTTCCGTGTTAATTATGATGGAGTACTTTTAAGACGTCTCGAACAAGAAGATGCAGAAAAAGTTCTGAAAGAGAACCATGATGGTCATGCCGGTGGAAATTTCGTAGGAAACACCACCGTTCATAAAATATTGAGAGTTGGCTATTATTGGCCTACTTTGTTCAGAGACGCCCACACATACGCTAGAAACTGTAAGACTTGTCAAGTAAGCGCAGGGAGGGAGAAGAGAGAAACTATCCCACTTCAACCAGTCGCTGTGTCTAGGCAATTTGAGCAATGGGATTTAGATATCATAGGTACATACTGACTGCCATAGATTATTTCATGAAATGGGCAGAGGCCATCCCTCTGACTCACGTAAACGAGAAGGTGGTAATCCAATTCATAGAACAACAACTGATCACAAGGTTCGGTGTGCCTTCTGTCCTTGTTTTTTATAATGCAACATACTTTTATTCCACCTTATTAATAGAGTTTTCTCCGGACAAAGGAATCATAATTAGATACTCTGCAAACTATTATCCACAGGGAAACAAAGTGGCAGAATCAACTAATAAGAACCTAGTGAGAATACTAAAGAAAACAGTTGCAGACAACCAAAGGAATTGACATAATTCACTTTATGATGCTTTATGGGCCGATAGAGTGGCACGCAAGGAAGCTATAGGGAATTCCCCATACTTTCTGGTATACAGATAGGAAGTCGTTCTCCTGAACGAGCTTTATCTTCCATCTCTTCAACTTGCTCAGGATTCCAGAGGGCAACCCTCATCAGTCATACAACAAAGAATTGACACCCTAGTCATGCTAGAAGAGGAAAGGGAGAAAGATAAATCAAAGTTCATAGCTCACCAACATATAGTTAAAAGATGGTTTGATAAGCATAAAGCTAAAGAGAAATTTTTTGAGGTAGGAGACTTAGTCCTGAAGTGGGACAGAGCAAATGAGCCTAGAGGAAAATATTCTAAGTTTCAGAATCTATGGCTCAGACCTTTCCAGGTGGCCAAGAAGATTGGGAAAGGCACATATCGACTGCAGAATTTGAGAGGGGAACCTAATGCCCTCTCGTTGAATGGACAAGCCCTAAAACAATATTTTCATTAAAAAAAAAAAGAAGAGATTTTTTCTGTGTTTATGTTCTCACGATGTTTTACTTTAGACACATAGATTGCGAAATGCATTTTCTTTGTTTTATCTTTTTCTATTGTACTTATACACTTTTGAAGGTTTTGTTTAGCAAGACAATGGTTGACCTCAAATCATGCGATATGGAGAACTTTGTTCCTAACTTGTCTCTCACATACAACACAAGAAATGTTGGGGAACCTGCGGTTGTTTCGAGGGGTTCTCTATCTAACCTGTGTAGATGAACAACATTGGAGAAATACAGAAGTGTATGCCGAGTGGTTTGGTGAAACCTTAAGGGAAAGACAGTAAATTGGAAAGGACTACATGTCCCTCAGAGACAGAGCTAAGGAGGCTTCACATGAACCGTTTCATTTTCCAAATAACAAACGCCCTCCTCTCCCACTCGCTCAAGGAATTCTACCGAAATAAAAAGTCAATTATATCAAACGAGCACACAATAGGAGAGGGTATGGAGATAACTCCACCGGGGCTATGGACGCTCGCTGGCAGCAAAGCAAGGTCTGTGACATTGGGGTGACTCCGTCAGGGATATGGATCCTCGCTGGCAGTAGAGAAACACCGTAGCAAGTGAATAAGGGTAACTAAAGGCTTAGTGCCAGTGAATTCTTTACTAGACTCTTATCAAAGGGGGCATGAGTCAGGGTTACAGGAAACAAAGGTTGAAAATCCCACAGGCAGACCCAGATGCATCAACCGGGGAAATTTCAAATACAAGGGTAAAAGAGGCTCTCATAAAAACCAGTTAAGTTCCTAACCAACTTTGCATCAGCCGAGCCTGAGGAAGGAACATAGATTCTACTTTCTCCTAGTAAGTCGCCATTTTTTGAGCACTCAACACACCCTAAAAAGCCTATGCCAATTTTTTACTTTTTGGGTACCACTTGATCTTTGCACTATCTGTTTCGACTCCAACTTTTTGTGAAAATGTTTTGCCTTTGCTTATTATCATGACTCTTATTAGTTTCTCAAGTCTGTTTGAACTTATGAAACCCCATGACTTAAAAAAAAAAAAAACCTTAAACACATGAATAAATAATCAAAATCCAAAACACTTCACCCGACATACTCAGATTCGACATCGCAAGGAATTCATAGAAGAAAAAGAGCCACCCGGGAAATACCAGTCACCGAGCGTCGATCTCTATCGTCATCAGAAAAAGTCAGTTTTGTTTGCTCCAAATTTTTACACAATGATATCACCGATAGCCAATTCCTCTTCACCATCGGTAAAAGAATGAGGGGAATAGACATTAATGAGGAAAGAAATGATATCGTCGATCGCCGATACCTGACGCGCTTATCGGAACCATGGAAGACCTAAAAGAATCACAATGAACATTCTGACCACGCTAAAGAGTTTTCCTGATCGCCGATCCCCGAAGGGTTCAACATCGAGACTTTTTTGAGGAAACTAGTCTGAAGAAAAATGTGATAGGTTTATCGTCGACCGCCAACCCCAATACCTTTTCAGCATCGACGAACCCAAGTTTTTTTTAGAATGCCAAACTTGAAGAAAGTCCCGACTTCGATCAATACACGTGAATTAGGTCACTGATCTTCAACGCCACGTGTCTTCGCCAGATTGGAGAATCGTACGGTCTAGTCTCACCTTGAGTAATTCTTGGTTCCCTAAGTCCAAGTCACACCTCCGAGTCATCCTTGACATGAAACCGTTGTAGGATAAGATTGATTGGCGTCGGAGATTTTTTCAAGAGACATTGACGAAAAATTTCATAGCGCATCCCCGATTCCCGATCTACCCACTGAGAAAGCGACACGATGGGACATTTTAGCTATAGATATGATTAGATTTCATGCATTTAAGGGTCTAATTAATACCAAATCCCGCATTAGTTGCTACCTCATGCACCAATCAACACAAGCGTTTGAAATCACCGATAGACCACATCACCTCCGCGCCTCCGCCGTCGACCCACGATGAATTTAAGTTATAGAGATTTAGTGACAGATTTGTTTAAATTTCTCTCATCACCCGAATTGAATGGTTGCTGCGACTCGATAAGTTCTCCACTAGTTTAAATTCTCTTGATCCGTTGTAAGCGAAATCATTCTGCGCATAAAGAAATTAAGAGAATCCAGAGAAGCGAGACGAGCAATTCGAAAGCTGCAGAGATCCTGTGAGTATCAAATAACCAGGTTTAGCAAGCTTTACAGGTATGTACCCAAGTCTGTGGATTTTACATGTTTACACTTCATATATTTTTATCCAGTGTTTCTCTGTACACAGTCTCTGAAGATTTATTTTGAATACAGGAACAATGCTGCCAAGAAATCCAACCACTAGACGATTGCTGAGGGCGCCGAAGTTGAAAGAACTAGAGGTAGGCGAAGGCTCCTCCCCCGGGGTCGTAAGACAATTGGAATACACGCCAAGACCAAAGCCTATCATCAAAACATCAAGGAAGAAGGTATTTGTCCAGCCTCAAGCCTTTGGAGATACAGAGGCAAGCACAAGGTCTAAGATGACGCTCCCACATTGGGGAGATCTCTTTAAAAATATCATTCGGGAAGAATAACCAAAATACATCCCACACAGTGATCCTGATGTCAGAGCGCTTGACGATGAAGTTTTCCTGAACATCCTACGATCATACCTGCATATGGTGGCTAGAAGAACCCCTGTTTTTCCCTCTGTCAAACTCTTGAAGTGGCTCATTGACCACACGTACACGCAGAAATGTTTGATCAACGATGACAATGGTGGATTCATTGGAGTGTTCCTTCTGGTGGAGGTCTAGAAGTATTACAAGCTTAGAGACCCAGAGGAGCGACTAAACACAGATTTCGTCGTAAAAATTCTATGAGCGCCATGACACCAGCCGGGTGATGGCCTCATGGTGGAGAAAAGATAAGAAATACACCAACCAGAGCACCGACTGATACCAGATGACCAACTTGAGGGAGCCATACATCTACCTGATGGCTCTCATCTGTTGATTATATGGGGAGAAATACTGCTCCATATTTTCATAGGTATGTATGCCTCTAACTTACACAGTAGCCATTTTCGGGAGTGGCTTCAACTGGGGAGCCATCATTTCTAAGCAAATGAGCATCTGCATACAACAGGATTAGATGTCAAAGGAAGGAGAGACACCAGGCTTCTACATGGCTTCATATTTACTTGATGTCATGTGTGCTAGAAACAGTTTTGCAGGCATGCACCTGAGCTAGCACGTCGCAGAGCTCCCGATCCACGTATATTTCAACATTCTATGGGAGAACATGTACAAGAAATCTTACTCCCTCATTTTTGATGAATTCATCGCACACATTTATTTCATTATTTTCAAGAAAGAATGCCCGAGACTATCGGTCACAGCTAAAAAGATGATATCAAAGGTAGGCCATTGGTACCTGGACGAGCGAGACACATACATCAGGGTGTTCAAGGCTACCATAGCACCACATCTCCTACCAGTGCATGTCCGTAACCGTCTCATAGTGGGAGAGATATGCTACCAGACCATCCTGTAGGGTTACAACACCACCCTGGTCAAAGATAAAAAGTGGGCATTTATACCTTATGGATTCCATGTAGGCTTCTACTTGGTGAAGGACACCAC
This sequence comes from Picea sitchensis, assembly GCA_010110895.2. Classification (NCBI taxonomy): domain Eukaryota; kingdom Viridiplantae; phylum Streptophyta; class Pinopsida; order Pinales; family Pinaceae; genus Picea; species Picea sitchensis. The sequence continues at coordinate 216,365 of SNQJ01S0004668.1, read as the reverse complement.
TCAATCCAAACAAGAAGGGATGAGACAATTGGATTTTAGGTTCCAGACTGGTTGGTTCTGCAAGCATGACCGAAAGGGTCTGGTCTTGAAACATGCTTCTCAAGTGTCATCCTACTGGCCATACACCCATGACAAGTTTGAAGACGAACTCTTCACATAAAATGCCCAAGATTGGGACGAGGTGGTGGCAAGGATGGTCGACCCCAAAATGACCAGGTTCAGAGCCATGAGCCTAGATGAATAGATGACAACCATAAAGAAATCGACTCAAGAGGCCCTCAAATCCAGGGAAGAAATGATAGCGGTCGAAGTAGCAGACGTTCCCCTGGTAGCTCCGGTGCATGACATAGGTTTCCCTATGATGCAAGACACACATGAAAGGGGGTTGCTCATGATCGAGCAGGCACAACGAATAATTGATCAGCTGCAAGACGACCCAAACCTCACAAGAATGACAGGGTCCCCTACCGACAACCTAGATGAATTCCATACATGCCCAAGCGGTCCTGAACTGATAGACATTGATGAAATCGCCATGTTAGAACACCCTAAAACTACAACGCCACAAGCTGGGTCACCGGGGGGGGGTGTCAATTTAGCCAGAGATAGTCTAAGAATCATGGAGAGAAAGTGCTCCAAACCCCCTACGCGAATTGATAAATATCTATGATGATGAAGAGAGCCCAGAGGTATCCCTAGTGACCCTTGTACAGATCATAGAGGAAAAAAGGACAGAGAAGACACCTTCCCCAAATCCTGATGCTCAAATTTAGGACCTTCCACAAAATGAAGAAGAGGTTGAGAGTGTCTTAGACACTGATGTGCCTGATGCACCAGAGACCTAAGTGGGTAGTCTGAATGATGAGTCAGGGTCGGACGAACAAAAGGAAGAAACTCCATGGCAGGAAATCGACGTCTCAGCGACCGATAATAAAGTAAGTATCGAGCCTACCCTTGATGCCTCAATTTCAATCTGTACTCAAATCCCCGATGAGCGACAAACATAAGCCGAGACTTCGAAACACAGGGAAGAAGTTCAAGAACCTAGTCTTGAACAAATATATACCATAGGGAGCCTGGGAAATATGATCACCTGGGGAGATCAACAAATCCCCGAGCCCATGGATGAAGTCGCTGACATACATTCCATCACTTATGACTGGAAAAGGAAAGCTATTGTGAAGAGGACCACCAAGAAGAGGAGGATCACTCTAGATCGCTCCATCCTCATCACCATGGAGGAAAATCTGATAAATAGAGATCACGCCAAAACATCCGAACTTATCAGTGCAGGGATGGAAATCACCGATGCCACCCTGGACAGAGAAAAAAGGGATGGAGAGGAGTTGGTTGTTTCTCTAAAATAACTGGAACATTTGCGCCACTTAGCGAAATATTACCAGGACACCACACAAGCCGCAGTGTTCCTAAGGAGCGAATTCAAGGAGGCCTACAACACATTTATAGATGAACGACACCTATTCACTGCAAGGATAGTTGAGCTGCAATAAGACACCCTCATGGCATTGGCCACATGCAAGGATATGGAGAGGTGGTATGAGAAGGCACAACAAGTTGTGGAAAGGGTCGACTATATCAACGCAGTTCAGGAGGGCTGAGATACAGAAGATCACGACATCCAAGTGTTAAAATAAAGCATCCTCGATCGCATAAATAAATCGTCCGAATATTGGGCAAAAATGGCTCAGGAACCTCATTGGGGAATCCAAGAGAAATGAGCCAAGTGCAAGAAAAACTGGATCAGATCAACCGAGTAATGAGAGACATCGACCTCCCGAATTTGGCACACTCGATGACTTTGTCGACTTGTGCAACATAGTCAAATCGCACGTCGAAGAAGACTCATCATGGGCTGAGGAAATAGCAAAGGTAACAGACATGGTGCCAGTACAGGTGCGACAGTTCATGGAGCACTCGATCAAAGCTCGGGCCATGTTGCAACAGTTAAGTGCCAAAATAGTCAAGTATCAGGCACAAGCAGTAGAGATAAGAGAGATTCATTCGACCCCAATGCAACAACATAGATTCCCATGTGATAAAACATGCGAGGATCTCTTCATCAAGTGGTCGGAGTACGAGAAGAGTCATCCACTCAAGTGAGATCATTTGATGACTCTTTGAAGACCGATAGAATAAAGTGCCATGTGGCGAATTTTGTTTTACTTAGCTGCACTTTAATAGTTATTTTTAGTTAATAGTATGTTATAAATAGGAGAGTCGACATGTTATCAAGGGTCGACGGTTGTTGAAAAAACCCTCATTTTTGGATTTTGTTAAGAACTATTTCGGAGCTGCCTTAATTGAGAAGTCTTGTTTAGGACCAGAGACAAAGTTGTGTTTTTTTTATTATCAGAAGTGTGCATGATTGGATATGGAGAAGAATTATTTCTGATTTCATCTCTTGAATGGATGTTGTAACGAGTAAGAGATTCTAAAACTATTGATATGTTATATGATGCAATGATTTGTAGTTCTTATCTCTAATGATGAAAATTAAGTCGTTGTGTTATTATGTGATGGATGATTAGAGTTAAGAGAATTATTTTTCTTGCCGTCATTTATCACATGCATGTTTTCTTTCTGATAAATTGTATCTCAGTCAAATTGAAATACCAACAGGTTAATGTATTAGTACTAGGCTTGTGGTAGATCATTGTTGTCTGCATGCTAGAGTGAAGGGGTTATCCCAAATCTCAGCCTTCTCCAGTAGTTGAGTTTTTCCCTCTTTGTTACCTAGTTGGTTTATACTGGCTCTTATCTTGTATCGGTCCCACCTATAAGAGAAAATACAAAAAGAGAACATTTGAACTTAAGGAGAAAGCCTTCACAAGAAACCGTAAAGCCCATCAATTATTTGGCCGGATCGCAAGGGCTAGAGAACCATTCCACCATTAAAACACTTCGGAGTCTATTTGGGCCTCGGTGGCGGATTTGGTTCCTGTTGTTGAGTTAAAGGGATTTAGGACCCCTAAACAAGTACTTTCTATAGAATCTACAATAATAGTAGTCACTAGGAAATTTTGCTAGCCGACATAGTCAAGCCATGTATTTTGTTTTGGATTAGTTATGATTTTTTAATTTTGTAAGACCTCAAATGGATGTACTAGTGTTGTCTAGCTCTACTACATCCTCCTTTTTATAAATAAAATTTCCCCAGTTTCAATTAAAAAGAATTGAGAAATTAAAATCTCTTTTAGATACTTCAAGATTATTTGAAATTGTAAAAGTCAATTAATTATCTTTAAACACTGTTAAGTCCAAATTATATTAGCAAACAAAATCTATTGGTGAAGGTAGTTTTGAAACTTTGTACAACTTACAACTTTCTAGGGATTAGAGAATGTAGCATGAATCTAATAGGAGGAATTTGGCTAAAAATATATATTTTCCATTTGTGTTTATTTTATTTTTTATTTTATAAAAATTGCGCAAAGCATAGATGAAGAACATAAGAAGGAAACAATTTCATAACCAGGTCTAGTAGATTTACATTATGAGCACTGAAGAGTAATTCCCCCTGTTTCTCTATAGAACTTGTTCTATAATTATTTACAAAACATTTCAGTGTGTAAATTATGCAAAAGATGCCTAGATTGTAAACAAAAAATCACTACATACGATTATGGAGAGTTGGGTAGTTACTTTCCTGCTGAATCCATATTTCTGGAGTCATGAGGTGGGTCATTTAAGTCTGGGAGTTTATGACGAATCCTTGGTGATGATGCTTCCTCTTAGGTTGCTAAATTCAAACTTGAGGGAGTGTTGGAGCTGGGACGAAGCCAGAGTTCCTCTATCTGAGACCTGAGTGTTGTGCACTCATCTTGCATTTGATGTTGAGATTGGCGATGCTGAATTGTTATCTCCAGGATGGAGAGAACTTGATTAGAAAGGACACAAACCTATATTTGGAGGGATTGAACCATGGAGACAAGATCATTATTCTCCTCTTATGTTATCTCTCTATTCCACTTGGATCCCCGTGAATTGTCACTGGCCATTTTCTCATACTCTGTAAATTTCTTGCGCGCAACAAAATTCTCTCGAGTATATCTGTCTAGAGTTGGCGAGCGTAGCTGAGAGAAATAACTAAATGTGAAAAATATGGGAGGGGTGATACCAAGCTCATGCATATAAAACCAATGACATAGAAGTTGTCGGGATCTTCCATTCTCGTCCGTAATGAGCATAGGACGAGCACGCAAATTCAGAACCCAGATTTGAGTCGAGCCGATAACAACATAAGTACGATTTGCAGTCATCAGTTACAATTGTGACGAAATTGCAGGGGGGGTACAGATGGAAATGTCTATCCAGGTACATAAGAGGTCACAGAGCATGAGCACGAGGAAGTGCAAATGGATTTCACATGGGGGTGGAGGGAGGATCAGGTGAGGCTATATGTCAAGGAAGAGCGTGTGGAGGAGAGATGAAGTTGACGCATGGGGAAAGGAAAAGGGATGACGAGACAAGAGTTCGGAAGGGGGTGATGGATTGAGGAACCCACCCCATGGGTTAAATAAATTTAAATTTTGTATATTCATCAACCCTTGTCAGAGAACCTTGTCCATCAACCCTTAGGGTTCCCAAAATTTCTTTTATAGACAGATTTTCTTGCAACACTGTGTCCCTGTTATGTTATTGTGCCTTAAGACATGGAGGGCTTCGACACTTATGAAGGAATGAATATCTAAGTGGATACATTGAAAAATATATTTGAGGAGGCCAATTTTCTTGCAAGTCTGTGTCCTTGTTATTGTGCCTTAAGACATGGAGGGCTTCGACACTTATGAAGGAATGAATATCTAAGTGGATACATTGAAAAATATATTTGAGGAGGCCATTAGTGGGGAGGGATTTCAATATGACATGGATGATGGTTGATTTGGAGTCTCCAACTAAGGTGATGAATTGAATGCCCTCTGCCTTGGCCAACTATAGTCCCTAAAGAAGATCATAAGCCTCAACCTGATTGTTGGTGGTGTATCCGATATTCCAGTGGAAAGAAAGTTCTTTATTTCCTTTTGGGTGAAATAAAACCCCACCAGTTCCTGCCATCGCGACGTTTCCTTTAGAGTTTTCATCAAAGATGAAAATATAGCTTGGTTGTGATTTTTTCCAATGTGTGAATTCTTGTTCTGTAAGATGAAGCTGCCAGATTGATCTGGTAGGGGGGAGGATTGATGGCTCCACTATTTGATGTTGATATGAAGATAAGGATAGAGTGTAGCCAGGATGATTCATCATGTTCTAGAAACTAAAGGGTGGGCATATTTTGTTACATCCCTGTTTTCAAACCCCAACCTAGCGGTGTATATTGTAAATGTAGTATGTGGTTGAGAGCCAAAGCGACGTAATATATAAATGATGTAAATTGAATATAATGAATAGAAATGTATTTCCAACTGCATATAGACACATATGGAGATTTGGGGCTGAGTATCCACAAGAGAGAGAAGGGATCCAAGGGGGAAGAGATTACCCATGTCTATTAAACCAAAAACTTATTTCTTATTTATTTCTAAATTATCCTTACCATGAACCTTCCATTAGTTGTTGAGTGTTCTAGAGCCCAATCATTGAATTTATGTAAGAGGGTTGGTGTGATATTCATTTCCCATAGTTATTGAGAGCATGGGGGATGAGTACAATCATCTTGGGGAAGAGTGCAAGTTAAGCAAGCAAGGGAAAGAGATGGAATTTGTATGGGTAGAGGACCAGAGTTATGCATTCACATTTTTTCATAGAAAACAATTTTTACATGGAGTTTTCTGGCCAATAATGGAGTTCTGAATGTTGAAACTTGAAGGCAACCATTGTGGACATGTTTGCTTGTTGTTTGGAGTTGTAATATTGTGGAGAAAGAGATTGCATGCTTGGGAGTAATGTGATGCTCAAAATTCGTCCAGGGAAACAAGTTTTTTGTTGTCGGGCAAATTCGTGTTGCAGCTGTAGAATTCCTGAGGTATCGACAAGTAAATTTTCTATCAAACCTATGCTAGAACCCCAGAGGAGAGTGGAAAGGCCCGAGGGACTGTGAGTAGTGAAGGGGGATTCCATCCCTTGGGTTGTGCAGGTTGAGAGGAAAGAGAGTTTTGTGGACTGGAATTCGTTGTGGGAATTGACTGTTGAGAGGGGGCCAATATCCAGCCTTAGGGACCACCATCTCTTATGGACTCATAGCCCCAGCTTGGGGTTGTCTTTCTGTTGAGAATTGGAACAACAAGGTTATGTTTGGGAGGAACGTTCATCCTCTGCAGCGGGTTGCACAATTATAAGATATGTGTTGTTATTTGTTTTGTTTATGCATGTATAATGATGCTATAGCTTATATGCAATTTACTTTGAAATATATTTGGTTATTATTGTTTACTGTGAGCATAATGATGCATTTAAATCCCTGTTTACATGGTCGAATGTTGATGTATGTATATAATTGTTTGTGTGCATGGTAAGAGTAATTATATTTACGTTTTTAATGAGTAAGGATAGTTGTTGAATGAAGTTGAATGTCAATATGTGTATTATTTCCGTAATTTTAAATTGGTATAAGAAATTTTATTGATTCATTTTAGCAAGTGACGTGACCCAGCTGGGGGCTGGGTATGTTACAATATGGTATCAGTGCTACTGGTTCAACACTGGACTCATATGGGCCAAGACCTAGTGTGAATTTGAGAAAATTTGTTTTTATAGACTTCGGTCTCAGCAAATTGGGGGAAAAAGGATGGAGAACCATAACGAAAATCCCCAAATTCGAAGGAAAAATCGAGTTTTGAATTACCCAGAGCTGTCTGAGACGTTTAATGGAGTCAATCGACCGGATAGAGTTAGATTCGGCCTGTAAGGTCAAATTTCATATTTTAATGGAGGCCGACAGAGCTAGGAGAGTTTAAAGAATCGACGACCAATATCTCTTTTGATCTCGCGATCAACGATTGAGATTCATTTTAATAAATTTAAAAAATTTAAATGTTTTCTAAGTTTGTCAAGGTTTCTAGATCGACGACCGAAATTCAATTTTGACGGTCAAAGAAATGACATAGATCGAAGGTCTAAATTAGTTTTGGTTGTTTGGAAGTTTGGAGTGGAATTGACGGCCGATCATCTTGAGTGAGTGATCTATGACCTCAATTCACCTATATTTTGATCAAAAAATTTCCAAGTGTTGAAGTTCACCAGCAGAATTCACCGATGGTTGATGGTCGAATCGGGTAGTTGGGAAAAGAGTTGGGTTTGACCAAAATAAGTCTCTGATCATCGACGACTGATGGTTGGGGATCGACAGATTGGCCAAAATTTATGTGTCAAATTTCACCAACAAAACTCGTCGATGACCTATGGTCGGGAATCGACAGAATCCGAGGACGGTTTCATGCATCCAAAGGGGATCTTCGATCACCGATGGCCGATGATCAAGGATCAACATAATTTGACGATAGATTTCAATTGTCTGAGAGAAATCGTCGATCATTGATGGTCGATGATGAATAATCGACAGATTTAGCAGAGTGATTTATGTCTTCCAAGAGAAATGGTCGATCGTCGATGAAGAAAAAGAAGATGATGATGTCAAAATCCACGTGTCATGCCATGTCAACATCCATGTGTCATGCCACATCAAAAAATTTGATACCTTGGGATGACATGCCATTCCACGTCGACATCTACATGTCATACCATGTCAGCATAGTTTCCACGCTAGCAAAGGGATGGTTGATTGTTGATGGTCGGGGATTGAAAATATTTGCGGGCAAGTGGTTGTCGAGGAAATGCTTCGATCACTGATGATCGAGCATTGGAGAGATTCGCAAGCAATTTTGGTTTGCGAGGAGGAACAGTTGGTGAGCGATGATCGAGCATCGAGAAGATCGGTGAGAAATTTGGATTTACAAAAATAAGTCACCGATCACTGATCACCAATGGAGAGAGGATCAATGATCTAGATTTTTTCTGATTTTAGATTGATGGCTGGAATTAAAGGACTGTTAAAACACTAAAAAAAATTAAATTTCTATGAATTTTTCAGGTTTTTAAGGGTGATTAACTTGCGAGGTGATTTTGAGGCCAAAAAACGATGTTTTTAGACAATCAAAACCCACAAAAATATAGTGTACCAAGGTACACTATGTCTCTGTAGCTTAAATAAGAGAAATCAAAGAGAGATATCAAACAGGCTATTCTAGGCGCAAAATAGAGCTCGTATGAGAAAGTTAGAGTTGAAACAATTGAGGTAAAATGTTAAGGCCATTTTACTTCCAAAGGGCATAAATCTTTGTTCAGAAGTCCATTTGAGGCAAATAATCATTTTGTGGAAATCCTATGAGCCATACAAGATATCCATGGAGCTAGATTTGGAATATGGATATGTAAAAATGTGCAAGAAGATAAATAAGACACATGTAGCATACAAAGATAAATTGGAAAAAATAGTCAAAACTTCTTTAGACCATAACTCTCAGCTCAGAGTTCAGATTTGAACAAAGAAATAGTCATTAGAAAGGTATTGAGGAGGAGAAGACATATATCCACAATTTTTTTTTAATTTGGACAATAAATTTACCAGGAAGTGATAAAAGAGATTTTTGTAGAAGTAAAAGAGTGGAAATTGCAACTTGTCAATGTTGTAACTTTTCGCACGGAACTCAGAGGGAGGCATGGGTATAGCCGCCATAAATTTGTTTCAAAGAAGAATGCATTTAGGGAATCATAATCTAGAATAGTGCATTAATATTCTTGATAATTTGAAATGAAGAATGACATGTAATCTAATTAATAAATACTTTTTAATATGCTTAATTCTAACATCAATTATTACATGCACATTCTTACAGAATTAAAGATACAGACCTTAGTTCATATATGAGAACTAGAGATATGGATGATGCACAAGGGTCTTACAACCATGAAGAATAAATCAGAGGCCTGCATGTTAGCATGGGTAATGTTGATACTGAGTCTAATGGGAGAAGAGACGGGTAGGATCTTGTAACTATGAGAAGCTTGCAAAAAGAAGTGCAAAGATATAGAGTCTGTTATCTCCCAAAATAAAACCGTCCTTTTGGTCGAGTTTTGTTGTGGATAGCATGGCTATCGGTAGTTGCCTCAATTCATTTTTGAGTCTTTATAGCTGCAAAACTTAGGTTTTGGTTTTTGTCTTAGAAGATAATATGTTCCATAAAGTCTTCTTTTCAAAATTTGCATAATTCACGTTCAATAGCTAACGTGTGTCCAAAAGTTGAGTGTTAGCTGTGGAAAGTGGTGACTTTTAGCAGCTAAAGAGCGCTTCTCATAAGTCTGTGCGCTGTTGAAAGTGGTGAATTTCAAAATGTCCAACAATCAGTTTCATGGGTCGTGCTCTGAGGAAAGTGAAGGCTTTCAACAGCAAAAAGGGGTTCTCCACAGGATCATGCGCTGGTGAAAGTAAAGACTTCCAACAGCTAAGGATAAGTTCTCACATGGTGGCGCGCTGAGGAAAGTGAAAGCTTTCAAAAGCTAAGGAGCAGTTTGTGCAGGATCGTGCGCTGGTGAAAGCATTGATTGGTCATCATTGTAGTTGGTTGAGAAATTGCTGTCAAAATATCCTTGATATGCTCGGGTTGTTTGCTGTGCACTGAATGTTTTCATCCTGAACAACATTTCTCTTTTGACTGACACAACACTTGTCCACCTTGCAAATGGATGTAGATCATTTCAAATCTTATCATTAAAAGAGATGTTCATTCAATGATGATTGGTTGCTGCATTCATCAATGCTTCAGGGAATTTCTTATTTGATCTTTCCCTCCCTAATGTAAAAGAGGTTATAAATCATACTATCCTTGTCCGTGTGAGAAATACCCATGGAACTTTGTTAAGTTTAGATATCTTTGGTGGGGTTTAAACTTCTCAGCAAGGTGGAGCAATACCCATGGAACTTTGTTAAGTTTAGATATCTTTGGTGGGTTTAAACTTCTCAGCAAGGTGGAGAAAATGGTTCTATTGGTGGGAAGCATCCTATGGGGAACATCCTTCGAGACTCTCTTTGTAAGAAAGACACCAAAGAATGTTGAACTCATGCCATTTAAATGGGCTGTGTTCTCAAAAGAGCTCGTTTCTTGCAAAATGTATGTCACCGTAGGGTGTTTATGTTAATGCTGACACATACATGCCATGCCCAGATTACAAAGAGCAGATCACGATCAAGTGATTCAACAAATCTTTGCATGTCCCATGAGCCAAACAACAAAAATTATAGCCATGCGCCACCAAGTCAAAACATTTCCAACTGCTTCGGATCTAAGGAGAGATTTTCACTGCTGCTGGTGGTTTTTCAAGGTTTGTTGACAAAGAGATCGATGGCATTTTTTTCTAAAGGAATCCCAAGAAAAGAGAAAGGAGGCAATACTTACTCCCCACTGCTTTATCATCCTAAGATCAAGCAAAGAGTCAAAAATCCAGGGATTCGTGAAGATTTTAGGAATGCCTAAATCAAATATACTCTAAAGTCATTCCAAACCAGTTGCAGTTGCTTATGAATAGTTGGTGATCTATAAGAGTGACCAGGCACACCTGCTAATTTACGTGACCTCTATATATCCTCTCTCGGGATTGGATATGGCGCTTGTTGAAGGCATGTGATCCCATTCGGCAGCACCATGTCTTACTAGAAAACAAATCCAACTCCCGAGTGCTTTCAACAACACAAGACCTCGACCCAATAGCATATCACAATGTTTGTAAAAGTAATCATTTAGAGTTTTGAATCGCAAAATGAAAGAATGATACTTAAACTTCCAAGGAACTTAATCCCTTCGAAATTCCAAATGAAGATCTGAAAGACCATTGGATAGCTTTAGATTCTCTAGGATTTATCGACCATTCATACATGAAAACGATTTTCATGATGAAATTGATTTGAAAATCTGCCCATTTCATAAAATCGATATTTTATGACCTGTTAGCTATTGAAAGTGGCGATCAACAACACAGAGCTTTTTATTGCTATGGAGTTCAGAACGCTTTAATGTTACACAATTTTCGCCTAGATCTGAAATTTTCGAATTAAAGGTAGATGAAACCTTTTGGACTATATAGGTGGTGGATTATTCCATCAATCCAAAGGCTATTTGGGAAAGACAAGTCAAAAGAGGAGTCTTTAGTCAAGTTTTGGTCATTTTTTGAAGGCAGAGTATTGAGAATGAACAACTCATCAAATTCAATTTGTAATCTTTATGATGCTAAACTGAGAGCCTTTGGAAGGCTAACATCACTTCACCTCAACCGTTCTAAATGATATTGGACTAAAGACATTTAGAAGATTCACCCTCATTTTGAGGATTTCCATTCATATTTATGTAAATTAGTTTTCATCATGAAAGTGCAAAACAGATCCATATTTTTAGGATCTGAGAACATCTTGTAAAAGCTATAAAGCTACATTCTGAAGACTAAGAAGGGGTTCGATTTTGGGTTCTACCATGCTGCTACTGTAATCAAAAGACCTATTCTTATTATATAAAAAAATTGCAAGCTTCCTTCAGTTGTGTTGTCAGATTTTTCTCCTCTGTTCTCTGATAGCTTATGAGTGAAAGTTCTTTATTGATGCTCATTCAATCTACAAGTGACTATCATCTCACTGGTTGATTGTTTTAGTTGATAATCATAAGTTATTTCCTTGGTTATTAAACCCATTGTGCTTGTTTGTATGAAGTATAATCTGGTTCAATAGTTGTTTTCTTCCCCATTTAATCAAACCTTGTTTGACTGCATTATTAGAAGGCCTTGTGAGATTTTATATTTCTAGACAGTCTTGAACACACAGTTCAGTCCCTAGATATTCATCTTGATCCAAAAACCACATCAAATATTAAGAAAATATTTCCAAAAAGAGTTAGTTACCAGGCATCTCCGACTTACAGCCTAGGAGAGTTTCCTAGAGTGATAACAGAGTTGATAACGAAAGGAATTTGAAATATCAAGAGGAGATACTACAAAGCATGAATATGTTGTAGAAGAAAGTCAACAAAGATTCAAGCACAAGGAAAGAAACTAGTTCCAAGAAAGTGGAAGTGTCTAGATCTCATGATAGGAAGGATGATCATGGAGGATCTAGACAATCTAGGAGTATTAGAAGGAATCAACATCATCATTTACGAGGGCACTCGACTAGAAAAACATATGCACATTTAAGGCTGACAAGAAATCCAAGTACATCTCCCATCAGACATCAGAGAAAGAGACATGGGTTAGATAGATTGCAAGGGGAACTAAGGAAAATAAAGCCTACATCATTTGATGGAGAAAAAAAGAAAGGTGAAGATGCATAAGCATGGTTGTTGGGAATGATAAAATATTTTCAGTTGGATAACTACTAATCAAATGCAGAAGCCAGAATTGCAGCTTACCACCTTCAAGGAAAGGAATCTATGTGATGGGATCAGTTGAAGTAGGTTAAACACCTTGACAAGAAAAGAATTTCTTGGAAACAATTCAAGAAATGTTTTAGCATCAGTACTTGTCAGAGCAATATTATGACAAGAAGATGCAGAAGTTCTTTGAACTCAAACTTCAAAACATAACTATGGATGAATATGAGAGAAAGTTCTTGTAACTTCTCAGGTATGTGCACTTCATCAAAGATGTGAAGGTCAAAACTTAGAGGTTCCTGAGTGGACTGTCATCCTTCTACAAGGATAAAATTTAGTTTGATGAGCCCAAAAATTTAGAAGAATCCGTAAGAAAGGCCAAGTATTTGTATGAGATGAAAAGAGGAAATACAACTTTCCAAAGGGCCTGGGATGACAAGAATAAAGGAAAGATGGATCAAAGTAAGAAGTTATTTAATCCACCTTTCATAAGGAATAGATCTCAAGCATATCAACAAGGGCAGTCATCTCAGGGTGATCGGAAAATGACAGAGTCCTTGGGAAAGAGGCAAAGATAGTATCCCATAAAGTGTTGGGGATGTGAAGGAGATCACATGTATAAACATTGTCCTCATCGAGAATATAAGATGAATACTTTGCATATCATCTAGCAAGAGGATGTGTGAAAAATCATTCCAAGGATCTATGCAACCTTGGATAATGGACAAGAAGACTATCAATCCCACGTGATTGAAGTGGAAGGTAAAATTGATAATCAACTCATAGCTATTTTAATTGATTATGGAGGTAGCCATAGCTATATAGATCCAAAGGCTAGTTGAAAGATTTAAATTGAAGAAATTTAATCATGAAAAGTCTTGGTTAGTTCAGGTAGTTACTGGAACCAAGAGAAGAATTAATGAGCTTGTTAAAGAATGCCCTATAAACATGAATGGAATTAACACTAGGGCAAATTTGAACATCATACCATTGGGGTCCTGTGACTGCATATAATCAATGTTGTGTGGTTAATGTTCTCCATAACTATCACCTCGACAACTCACATGCCCTCGAGAGTCGGGACATCTTTAATTTTTAGGATGTTTCTGTGGGATGGCCATGTCTCATTGCCTTCCTTCTCGATATAAACAGCCACATGTTCTCCATCCTACCAATCAATGCCACTATATCCACCATATCATCATTCGTCTGCACATTGCGGTGTTGAATCCAGATCATGTGAAAATTCCCACTGACCCCATGGGACTAAGTGAGGGATGGTATTTCACCAAATCCCAAATCGATGAGTCCATCCCTTCTAGAATCGACGCAGCCAAAGAGGATCGCCTCAGGAAATAGTACTGTTGTTTTATAAAACATGTATCCATGGAATTAGGGCTACACCAGGTGATCATTGCAACAAAAATCATACTCTGCCACCGATCCTATCTCTGCCAATATCACAACAAAAATGACAGATATACAATTGCAACCAGCTGCCCTCTCCTCACCAACAAAGTCACAAGGGTGGGACAAATATTATTCAAAGATATGACTCGGATTTCCTACAAATCCCTTCATGAAATGTCGACCCAGCCTCGGCGATATTCATAAAAGACCCCCAATTCTTCCAACAGAGGCAACAATGGTTGATTTTCACTGCAGCTACACAGATTATAACAAGGAAACCTTCCAAGTGTTGTCGAACGAACACTACCAACAACAATAAGGAGAAAGACTTAATCTGCTCAATATATCTTTGTCGTAGGTGGATTTCCTGGGATCTTTGTAGAGGAGTATGGATTCTTTCATATCACTATCCAGTGACTCCAACAAGCCTTCTCAATTATTGCTACCATTAATGTCTCTCACTCACGGTCATCATGTCAATGTGATGGACAGACACACTACTACAAACATAGTAGTAATTCACTCACTTAGACTATCTACTCTCTTACTCTCATAGGTCCCATTTATTTTCCATTTCCCTGGGCCCTCCTGTAAGGGAATCAGGCCTAGTCCTCCTCTGATACCATGTTGATTTTCATAAGAGGTGATATTGTATGCGAATATATAAAAATAAATATCAATTATGAGTGTTCCATATATAGAGAGCATATGGTGACCATCCATGAAAGGATGTGTCCCTTGAATAATAAATAACTACTTATTTATTATATACATTTATACCTTATATAAATATATTATTACATTAATAATATTGTTTAATAATTAATAATCATATTATTAATTATTAATCTAGTAGAATTTCTTTCCGATGTTGCCCAAACATCAACAAAAGGGATTTTTTCATAGTTGAATGGTCGGAGATATGACTGGTTATCCAAGGTGAGTTTGATGGATTCTAGAAGAGATTTCTCTAAGTCTACCTCAACACAAACGTGGGCGCATGCTTGTAATCCATCCTTTGGCTCTGCTTTTTCTATGAATTTCCCCAAGGTGTTTCCAATGTTGCAGATGGTTTCATTGTTCTAGTAGTGAATGGGGAGGAAGGGAAGATGAACCCAGACTGGGACTATAGAGGGGATGTCATTTTCTCGGTAGAAATCCAGAGTCAACCGACTTAAGTACATACTTTAAGAGCCCATGAAGTATGGATCACTTATGAATATTAGGACCTGATATTATTTTTCGTCAAATAAGAAAGCAAAAAAACTTCTTCCGCAGAAGGAATGTGCTAGCTTACCTTTCAGATGGGGATTCAAGTGTTTCTCCACCCAGATGGCCATGCTGCATTGCAAGGGAAAAAATACCATGAATTGACCAATGAGTCTGAATTTGGAAAATTCTGGAGCAAGGGACCTGGAGCTATCTTGAACATGTACAGTCGGGATTTCATCGAGTTTCTTGACGAAGTGAGTAGGCACATGCTTGGGAGATTTGGGGACGGTTGAAATCAGAGAATCAAAGGCAACAATATCAAAAGAAGGGGGGGCGGAGGAGGGGACCTGTCGTACCCTCCAGGTGAGGAAGCCATAGGGACGATGTAGGAAGCGGGAGCGAGGGCGAATAGGGTTTGGCAGAGCAACGATTTCCATTTGTGTTTATTATTAGGTTAATTGTGGTTATTATTAAGTTAAACATTTTTGTTTAATATTTATGGATGATCCAAATATAAACTCCTATTTAATAACATTTTGTATTCATGAATTTTGAACCTAAAATTGACAAGATATTAATTTATGTGAACATAAATTGAAGGGCTATAAAAATATTTGAATGTCATGAACATTTTATTTGGCGGGCAAAGGTGAACATCAAATTTCAACACTAATTCACCCACACAAGAAGGGTGGTTTTAAGTGTCCATCATCTTGGGACCAGTTGTGATGCTTTTCTTGAGCTTAAGGGAAGCACTTTCAACATTAATAAAAATATTAAGATATTTTTATATGGTTAAGATCCTAACTCTAGTTGCCCAATGGGATTGGGACTAGTGGTGTG
>SNQJ01S0004668.1:179101-197977 GCA_010110895.2 Picea sitchensis | reverse complement strand
ATTTATTACCCCAAAAATACAAGCTTAGCTTTAGTTGATCAATGTGAAATTTCAATGGTTTATTTTTATTGTTTGCGATTTCACCAAATCCAACCTTCAGAGTGGAATGTAATTGCAACTTGTATGATAAACACTCTTTCTGCTATCGACCATTTCACTATTTTTTTGTTTTGTAATAATGACAATTCTTTCCTCCATGAATAATAATTATAGTAGTATTTGAGTTATACTTTGTCTTGTTCACATTGATTGTTGAACTGGTGATGATGTGAGATCTAGTTGCACTCATTCATCTTGCACCATGATGGGAAAGGAAAATGATCCTAGCTAGTACTAGAAAGTGGCATAGCACTTTGCATCAATAAAATAAGTAATCTCTAAAAATCCACTTAACCTTTGGTATCTTTTCTTTTTAAACAAGAACATTTGGTCCTAGCCCACGAGCAAAGACACTTAATGTTCCTCCACACTTGTGGTTCATCAAGGTTATCTATACTTTATCTTAGTCATGAATATGGTTTTCATTGGAGCCTACCCATTGACATTTGAACTTTGGTCATCTCCACAACAAATGCTCCAATTACTTTCTAGACCTCAACTCGATGGACAAACAAAATTATAAGCCTTAAGAAGAGAACATGGGGTCAAGATTGGGTTTTTAATATGTGCATGCAGGTCATGGCCTCTTGATGCCATAAATTCAACACTTTCTTCTAAGTGCTAGAACGAACCATGGGAATGGAACTTGGTCAATGTATTGGGTAAACTCTCTGAAATTTGAACCATGACTAAGGGTGTGAAAATCCTCACTTCACACCACTAGTCCCAATCCCATTGGGCAACTAGAGTTAGGATCTTAACCATATAAAAATATCTTAATATTTTTATTAATGTTGAAAGTGCTTCCCTTAAGCTCAAGAAAAGCATCACAACTGGTCCCAAGATGATGGACACTNAATCCTCACTCCACACCACTAGTCCCAATCCCATTGGGCAACTAGAGTTAGGATCTTAACCATATAAAAATATCTTAATATTTTTATTAATGTTGAAAGTGCTTCCCTTAAGCTCAAGAAAAGCATCACAACTGGTCCCAAGACGATGGACACTTAAAACCACCCTTCTTGTGTGGGTGAATTAGTGTTGAAATTTGATGTTCACCTTTGCCCGCCAAATAAAATGTTCATGACATTCAAATATTTTTATAGCCCTTCAATTTATGTTCACATAAATTAATATCTTGTCAATTTTAGGTTCAAAATTCATGAATACAAAATGTTATTAAATAGGAGTTTATATTTGGATCATCCATAAATATTAAACAAAAATGTTTAACTTAATAATAACCACAATTAACCTAATAATAAACACAAATGGAAATCGTTGCTCTGTCAAACCCTATCCGCCCTCGCTCTCGCTTCCTACATCATCCCTATGGCTTCCTCGCCTGGAGGGTACGACAGGTCCCCTCCTCTGCCCCCCCTTCTTTTGATATTGTTGCCTTTGCTTCTCTGATTTCAACCCTTCCCAAACCTCCCAAGCATGTGCCTACTCACTTTTTCAACAAACTCAATGAAATCCCGATTGTACATGTTCAAGATAGCTCCAGGTCCCTTGCTCCAGAATTTTCCAAATTCAGACTCATCGGTCAATTCATGGTATTTTTTCCCTTGCAATGCAGCATGGCCATCTAGGTGGAGAAACACTTGAAGCCCCATCTGAAAGGTAAGCTAGCACATTCCTTCTGCGGAAGAAGCTTTTTGCTTTCTTGTTTGAAGAAAAATAATATCGGGTCCTAATATTCATAAGTGATCCATACTTCATGGGCTCTTAAAGTATGTACTTAAATCGCTTGACTCTGGATTTCTACCGAGAAAATGACATCCCCTCTATAGTCCCAGTCTGGGTTCATCTTCCCTTCCTCCCCATTCACTACTAGAATGACCAAACCATCCGCAACATTGGAAACACCTTGGGGAAATTCATAGAAAAAGCAGAGCCAAAGGATGGATTACAAGCATGTGCCCACGTTTGTGTTGAGGTAGACTTAGAGAAATCTCTTCTAGAATCCATCAAACTCACCTTGGATAACTAGTCATATCTCCGACCATTCAACTATGAAAAACTCCCTTTTGTTGATGTTTGGGCAACATCGGAAAGAAATTCTACTAGATTAATAATTAATAATATGATTATTAATTATTAAACAATATTATTAATGTAATAATATATTTGTATAAGGTATAAATGTATATAATAAATAAGTAGTTATTTATTATTCAAGGGACGCATCCTTTCATGGATGGTCACCATATGCTCTATATATATGGAACACTCATAATTGATATTTATTTTTATATATTCGCATACAATATCACCTCTTATGAAAATCAACATGGTATCAGAGGAGGACTAGGCCTGACTCCCTTACAGGAGGGCCCAGGGAAATGGAAAAGAAATGGGACCTATGAGAGTAAGAGAGTAGATAGTCTAAGTGAGTGAATTACTACTATGTTTGCAGTAGTGTGTCTATCCATCACATTAACATGATGACCGTGAGTGAGAGACATTAATGGTAGCGATAATTGAGAAGGCTTGTTGGATTCACTGGACAGTGATATGAAAGAATCCATACTCCTCTACAAAGATCCCAGGAAATCCACCTACGACAAAGATATATTGAGTAGATTAAGTCTTTCTCCTTATTGTTGTTGGTAGTGTTCGTTCGACAACACTTGCAAGGTTTCCTTGTTATAATCTGTGTAGCTGCAGTGAAAATCAACCATTGTTGCCTATGTTGGAAGAATTGGGGGTCTTTTATGAATATCGTCGAGGCTGGGTCAACATTTCATGAAGGGATTTGTAGGAAACCCGAGTCATATCTTTGAATAATATTTGTCCCACCCTTGTGACTTTGTTGGTGAGGAGAAGGCAGCTGGTTGCAATTATATATCTGTTGTTTTTGTTGTGATATTGGCAGAGATAGAATCGGTGGTAGAGTATGATTGTTGTTTCAATGGTCACCTGGTGTAGCCCTAATTCCATGGATACATGTTTTATAAAACGACAGTACTTCTTGAGGCGATCCTCTTTGGCTGCGTCGATTCTAGAAGGGATGGACTCATCAATTTGGGATCTGGTGAAATACCATCCCTCACTTAGTCCCACGGGGTCGGTGGGAATTTTCACATGATCTGGATTCAACACCGCAACGTGAAGATGGATGATGAGATGGTGGATATAGTGGCACTGATTGGTAGGATGGAGAACATGTGGTTGTTTATATCGGGAAGGAAGGCAATGAGACATGGCCATCCCACAGAAACATCCTGAAAATTAAATGTGTCCCGACTCTCGAGGGCATGTGAGTTGTCGAGGTGATAGTTATGGCAAACATTAACCACACAACATTGATTATATGAAATCACAAGACCCCAATGGTATGATGTTCAAATCTTCCCTAGTGTTAATTCCATTCATGTTTATAGGGCATTCTTTAACAAGCTCATTAATTCTTCTCTTGGTTCCAGTAACTACCTGAACTAACCAAGACTTTTCATGCTTAAATTTCTTCAATTTAAATCTTTCAACTAGCCTTTGGATCTATATAGCTATGACTACCTCCATAATCAATTAAAATAGCTATGAGTTGATTATCAATTTTACCTTCCACTTCAATCATGTGGGATTGATAGTCTTCTTGTCCATTATCCAAGGTTGCATAGATCCTTGGAATGATTTTCCCCACATCCTCTATTGCCTCCTCTTGCTAGATGATATGCAAAGTATTCATCTTATATTCTCGATGAGTACAATCTTTATACACGTGATCTCCTTCACATCCCCAACACTTTATGGGATACTATCTTTGCCTCTTTCCCAAGGACTCTGTCATTTTCCGATCACCTTGAGATGACTGCCCTTGTTGATATGATTGAGATCTATTCCTTATGAAAGGTGGATTAAATAACTTCTTACTTTGATCAATCTTTCCTTTATTCGTGTCATCCCAGACCCTTTGGAAAGTTGTCTTTCCTCTTTTCATCTCATACAAATACTTGGCCTTTCTTACAGATTCTTCTAAATTTTTGGGCTCATCAAACTAAATTTTATCCTTGTAGACGGATGGAAGTCCACTCAGGAACCTTTAAGTTTTGACCTTCACGTCTTTGATGAAGTGCACATACCTGAGAAGTTACAAGAAATTTCTCTCATATTCATCCATAGTTATGTTTCGAAGTTTGAGTTCAAAGAACTCCTGCATCTTCTTGTCATAATATTGCTCTGACAAGTATTGATGCTAAAAATATTTCTTGAATTGTTTCCAAGAAATTATTTTCTCGTCAAGGTGTTTAACCTACTTCAACCAATCCCATCACATAGATTCCTTTCCTTGAAGGTGGTAGGCTGCAATTCTGGATTTTGCATTCGATTAGTAGTTATGCAGCTGGAAATATTTTATTATTCCCAACAACCATGCTTATGCATCTTCACCTTTCTTTTTTTCTCCATCAAATGATGTAGGCTTTATTTTCCTTAGTTCCCCTTGCAAGTTATCTAACCCATGTCTCCTTCTCTGATGCCTGATGGGAGATGTACTTGGATTTCTTGTCAGCCTTAAATGTGCATATGTTTTTCTAGTCGAGTGCCCTCGTGAATGATGATGTTGATTCCTGCTAATACTCCTAGATCGTCTAGATCCTCCATGATCATCCCTCCTATCATGAGATCTAGATACTTCCACTTTCTTGGAACTAGTTTCTTTCCTTGTGCCTGAATCTTTGTTGACTTGCTTCTACAACATATTCATGCTTTGTAGTATCTCCTCTTGATATTTCAGATTCCTTTCGTTATCGACTCTAGATCTTTGCACTTCTTTTTGCAAGCTTCTCATAGTTACAGGATCCTACCCGTCTCTTCTCCCATTAGACTCGGTATCAACATTACCCATGCTAACATGCAGGCCTCTGATTTCTTCTTCATGGTTGTAAGACCCTTGTGCATCATCCATATCTCTAGTTCTCATATAGGAACTAAGGTCCATATCTTTAATTCTGCAAGAATGTGCATGTAATAATTGATGTTAGAATTAAGCATATTAAAAAATATTTATTAATTAGATTACATGTCATTCTTCATTTCAAATTATCAAGAATATTAATGCACTATTCTATATTCTAATTCCCTAAATGCATTCTTCTCTGAAACAACTTTATGGCGGTTATACCCATGCCTCACTCTGAGTTTTGTGCGAAAAGTTACAACATTGACAAGTTGCAATTTCCACTCTTTTACTTCTACAAAAATCTCTTTTATCACTTCCTAGTAAATTTGTTGCCCAAATTAAAATATTTGGTGGATATATGTCTTCTCCTCCTCAATACCTTTCTAATGACTATTTGTTTGTTCAAATCTGAACTCTAAGCTAAGAGTTATGGTCCAAAGAAGTTTTGACTATTTTTTCCAATTTATCTTTGTATGCTACAGGTGTCTTATTTATCTTCTTGCACATTTTTACATATCCATATCCCAAATCTAGCTCCATGGATATCTTCTATGGCTCATAGGATTTCCACAAAATGATTATTTTCCTCAAACAGACTTCTAAACAAAGAGTTATGCCCTTTGGAAGTAATATGGCCTTAACATTTTACCTCAATTGTCTCAACTCTAACTTGCTCATACGAGCTCTATTTTGTGCCTAGAATAGCCTGTTGGATATATCTCTTTGATTTCTCTTATTTAAGCTAAAGAGACATAGTGTACCTTGGTACACTATATTTTTGTGGGTTTTGATTGTCTAAAAACATTGTTTCTGGCCTCAAAATCACCTCACAAGTTAATCACCCTTAAAACCCTGAAAAATTCATAGAAATTTAATTTTTTTTAGTGTTTTAACAGTCCTTTAATTCTAGACATCAATCTAAAATCAGAAAAAATCTAGATCATTGATCCTCTCTCCATCGGTGATTGGTGATCGGTGACTTCTTTTTGTAAATCCAAATTTCTCACCGATCTCCCTAACGCTCGATCATCGCTCACCAACCGTTCCTCCTCGCAAACCAAAACTGCTTGTGAATCTCTCCAATGCTCGATCATCGGTGATCGAAGCATTTCCTTGATAACCACTTGCCCACAAATATTTTCAATCCCCGACCATCAACAATCGATCATCCCTTTGCTAGCGTGGAAACTATGCTGACATGGTATGACATGTAGATGTCGACGTGGAATGGCACATCATCCCAAGGTATCAAATGTGTTGATGTGGAATGACACATGGATGTTGACATGGCATGACACGTGGATGTTGACATCATCATCTTCTTTTCCTTCATCGACGATCGACCATTTCTCTTGGAAGACATAAAGAAATCTGCTAAATATGTAGATTATTCATCATCGACCATCAACGATCAACGATTTCTCTCAGACAATTGAAATCTATTGTCAAATTATGTTGATCCTCGATCGTCGACCATCGGTGATCGGAGATCCCCTATGGACGCATGAAACCTTCGTCGGATTCGGTCGATTCCCGACCATAGGTCATCGACGAGTTTTGTTGGTGAAATTTGACACATAAATTTTGGCCAAAATCTGTCGATCCCCAACCATCAATCGTCAGTGATCAGAGACTTCTTTTGGTCAAACCCAACTCTTTTCCCAACTTCCCGATTCGACCATCAACCATCAGTGAATTCTGCTAGTGAACTTCAACACTTGGAATTTTTTTGATCAAAATCCAGGTGAATCGAGGTCGTCAATCACTCACTCAAGATGATCTCGGCCATCAATTCCACTCCGACCTTCCAAACAACCAAAACTAATTTAGACCTTCTATCTATCTCATTTCTTTGACTGTCGAAATTGAATTTCGGTCGTCGATCTGGAAACATTGACAAACCTAGAAAACATTTAAATTTTTTAAATTTATTAAAATGAATCTCAATCGCTGATCGCGAGATCAAAAGAGATATTGGTCGTCAATTCTTTAAACTCTCCCAGCTCTGTGGGCCTCCATTAAAATATAAAATTTCACCTTGCAGGCCGAATCTAACTCTATCCGGTCGATTGACACCATTAAATGTCTCAAACAGCTCTGGGTAATTCAAAACTCGAGTTTTCCCTCAAATTTGGGGATTTTCGTTATGGTTCTCCATCCTTTTTCCCCCAATTCGATGAGACCGAAGTCTATAACAACAAATTTTCTCAAATTCGCACTAGGTCTTGGCCCATATGAGTCCAGTGTTGAACCAGTAGCATTGATACCATATTGTAACATACCCAACCCCCAGCTGGGTCACGTCACATGCTAAAACGACTCAATAAAATTTCTTATACCAATTTAAAATTACGGAAATAATACACATATTGACATTCAACTTCATTCAACAACTATCCTTACTCATTAAAAACGTAAATATAATTACTCTTACCATGCACAAAAACAACTATATACATACATCAACATTCGACCATGTAAACATGGATTTAAATGCATCATTATGCTCACAGCAAACAATAATAACCAAATATATTTCAAAGTAAATTGCATAGAAGCTATAGCAGCATTATACATGCATAAACAAAACAAATAAAAAGATGTATCTTATAATTGTGCAACCCATTGTAGAGGATGCACGTTCCTCCCAAACATAACCTTGTTGTTCCAGTTCTCAACAGAAAGACAACCCCAAGCTGGGTCTATGAGTCCATAAGAGATGGTGGTCCCTAAGGTTGGCTATTGCCCCCCTCTCAACAGTCGATTCCCACAACGAATTCCAGTCCACCAACTCTCTTTCCTCTCAACCTGCACAACCCAAGGGATGGAATCCCCCTTCACTACTCACAGTCCCTCGGGCCTTTCCACTCTCCTCTGGGGTTTCTAGCATAGGTTTGATAGGAAATTTACTTGTTGGTACCTTAGGAATTCTATCGCTGCAACACGAATTTGCCCGACAACAAAAAACTTGTTTCCTTGGACGAATTTTGAGCATCATGTTACTCCCAAGCATGCAGTCTCTTTCTCCACAATATTACAACTCCAAACAACAAGCAAACATGTCCACAATGGTTGCCTTCAAGTTTCAACATTCAGAACTCCATTACTGGCCAGAAAACTCCATGTAAAAATTGTTCTCTATGAAAAAACGCGAATGCATAACTCTGGTCCTCTACCCATACAAATTTCATCTCTTTCCCTTGCTTGCTTAACTTGCACTCTTCCCCAAGATGATTGTACTCATCCCCCATGCTCTCAATAACTATGGGAAGTGAATCTCACACCAACCCTCTTACATGAATTCAATGATTGGGCTCTAGAACACTCAACAACTAATGGAAGGTTCATGGTAAGGATAATTTAGAAATAAATGAGAAATAAGTTTTTGGTTTAATAGACATGGGTAATCTCTCCCCCCTGGATCCCTTCCCTCTCTTGTGGATACTCAGCCCCAAATCTCCATATGTGTATGTTTTCAGTTGGAAATACATTTATATTCATTATATTCAATTTACATCATTTACATATTACGTCGCTTTGGCTCTCGACCACATACTACATTTACAATATACACCGCTAGGTTGGGGTTTGAAAACAGGGATGTAACAAAATATGCCCACCCTTTAGTTTCTAGAACATGAGGAATCATCCTGGCTACACTCTATCCTTATCTCATATCAAGCATCAAATGAGTAAGACCGTAATCCCCTCTGAGATCAATCTAGTAGCTTCCATCTTCTGAGAACAAGAATTCATTGGAAAAAAATCACCAACACAAGCTATCACACATTGGAAAAAATCACAACCAAGCTATATTTTTAGCTTTGATGAAAACTCTAAAGGAAAAGTCACGATGGTAGGAACTGGTGGGGTTTTATTTCACCCAAAAGGAAATAAAGAACTTTCTTTTCACTGGAATATCGGATACACCACCAACAATCAGGTTGAGGCTTATGATCTTCTTCAGGGACTATAGTTGGCCAAGGCAGAGGGCATTCAATTCATCACCTTAGTTGGAGACTCCAAATCAACCATCATCCATGTCATATTGAAATCCCTCCCCACTACTAGCCTCCTCAAATCTATTTTTCAATGTATCCACTTAGATATTCATTCCTTCATAAGTGTCGAAGCCCTCCATGTCTTAAGGCACAATAACAAGGATTCAGACTTGCAAGAAAATCTATCTATAAAAGAAATTTTTGGAACCCTAAGGGTTGATGGACAAGGTTCTCTGACAAGGGTTGATGAATATACAAAATTTAAATTTATTTAACCCATGGGGTGGGTTCCTCAATCCATCACCCCCTTCCGAACTCTTGTCTCGTCATTCCTTTTCCTTTCCCCATGCGTCAACTTCATCTCTCCTCCATACACTCTTCCTTGACATATAGCCTCACCTGATCCTCCCTCCACCCTCATGTGAAATCCATTTGCACTTCCTCGTGCTCATGCTCTGTGACCTCTTATGTACCTGGATAGACATTTCCATCTGTACCCCCCCTACAATTTCGTCACAATTGTAACTGATGACTGCAAATCATACATATGTCATTATCGTCTCGACTCAAATCTGAGTTCTGAATTTGTGTGCTCATCCTATGCTCATTACGAACGAGAATGGAAGATCCCGACAACTTCTATGTCATTGCTTTTATATCCATGAGCTTGGTATCACCCCTTCCATATTTTTCACATTTAGTTATTTCTCTCAGCTACGCTCGCCAACTCTAGACAGAGATACTCGAGAGAATTTTGTTGCACTCAAGAAATTTACAGAGTATGATAAAATGGCCAGTGACAATTCACGGGGATCCAGGTGGAATAGAGAGACAACATAAGAGGAGAATAATGATCTTATCTCCATGGTTCAATCCCTCGAAATATAGGTTTGTGTCCTTTCTAATCAAGTTCTCTCCATCCTAGAGATAACAATTCAGCATCACCAATCTCAACATCAAATGCAAGATGAGTGCACAACACTCGGGTCTCAGATAGAGGAACTCGGGCTTCGTCCCAGCTCCAACACTCCCTCAAGTTTGAATTTAGAAACCTCAGAGGAAGCATCATCACCAAGGATTCGTCATCAACTCCCAGACTTAAATGACCCACCTCATGACTCCATAAATGTGGATTCAGCAGGAAAGTAACTACCCAACTCTGTATGTAGTGATTTTTTGTTTACAATCTAGGCATCTTTTGCATAATTTACACAGTGAAATGTTTTGTAAATAATTATAGGACAAGTTCTATAGAGAAACAAGGGGAATTACTCTTCAGTGCTCATAATGTAAATCTACTAGACCCCGTTATGAAATTGTTTCCTTCCTATGTTCTTCATCTATGCTTTGCGCAATTTTTATAAAATAAAAAATAAAATAAACACAAATGGAAAATATACTTTTTTTAGCCAAATTCCTCCTAGAATATTAGATTCATGCTACATTCTCTAATCCCTAGAAAGTTGTAAGTTGTACAAAGTTTCAAAACTACCTTCGTCAATAGATTTTGTTTGCTAATAGAATTTGGACTTAACAGTGTTTAAAGATAATTAATTGACTTTTACAATTTCAATTAATCTTGAAGTATCTAAAAGAGATTTTAATTTCCCAATTCTTTTTAATTGAAACTGGGGAAATTTTATTTATAAAAGGGAGGATGTAGTAGAGCTAGACAACACTAGTACATCCATTTGAGGTCTTACAAAATTAAAAAATCGTAACTAATCCAAAACAAAATACATGGCTTGACTATGTCGGCTAGCAAAATTTCCCAATGACTACTATTACTGTAGATTCTATAGAAAGTACTTGTTTAGGGGTCCTAAATCCCTTTAACTCAACAACAGGAACAAAATCCGCCATCGAGGCCCAATTAGACTCTGCAGCGTTTTAATGGTGGAATGGTTCTCTAGATCTTGAGATCCGGCCAAATAATCGATGGGCTTTACGTTTTCTTGTGAAGGCTTTCTCCTTCAGTTCAAATGTTCTCTTTTTGTATTTTCTCTTATAGGTGGGACCGATACAAGATAAGAGCCAGTATAAACCAACTAGGTAACAAAGAGGGAAAAACTCAACTACTGGAGAAGGCTGAGATTTGGGATAACCCCTTCACTCTAGCATGCGGGCAACAATGATCTACCACAAGCCTAGTACTTATACATTATCCTGTTGGTATTTCAATTTGACTGAGATACAATTTATCATAAAGAAAACATGCATGCGATAAATGACGGAAAGAAAAATAATTCTCTTAACTCTAATCATCCATCACATAATAACACAATGACTTAATTTTCATCATTAGAGATAAGAACTACAAATCATTGCATCATATAACTTATCAATAGTTTTAGAATCTCTTACTCGTTACATCATCCATTCAAGAGATGAAATCAGAAATAATTCTTCTCCATATCCAATCATGCACACTTCTGATAATAAAAAAAACACAACTTTGTCTCTGGTCCTAAACATGACTTCTCAATTAAGGCAGCTCTGAAATAGTTCTTAACAAAATCCAAAAATGAGGGTTTTTTCAACAACCATCGACCCTTGATAACATGTCGACTCTCTTATTTATAACATACTATTAACTAAAAATAACTATTAAAGTGCGGCTAAGTAAAACAAAATTCACCACATGGCGCTTTATTCTATCAGTCTTCAAAGAGTCATCAAATGATCTCACTTGAGTGGATGACTCTTCTTGTACTCTGACCACTTGATGAAGAGATCCTCGCATGTGTTATCACACGGGAATCTATGTTGTTACATTGGGGTCGAATGAATCTCTCTTATCTCTAATGCTTGTGCCTGATACTTGACTATTTTGGCACTTAATTGTTGCAACATGGCCTGAGCTTTGATCAAGTGCTCCATGAACTGTCGCACCTGTCCTGGCACCATGTCTGTTACCTTTTCTATTTCCTCGACCCATGATGATTCTTGTTCGGCATGTGATTTGACTATGTCGCGCAAGTTGACAAAGTCATCAGGTGTGCCAAATTTGGGAGGTCGATGTCTCTCATTACCCGGTTGATCTTGATCCAGATTTTCTTGCACTTGGCCCATTTCTCTTGGATTCCCCAATGAGGTTCCCGAGCCATTTTTTCCCAATATTCGGACGATTTATTTATGTGATCGAGGCTACTTTCTTTTAACACCCGGATGTCTTGATCTTTTGTATCTCGGCCCTGCTGAACTGCGTTGATATAGTCGACCCTTTCCACAGCTTGTTGTGCCTTCTCGTACCACCTCTCCATATCCTTGCACGTGGTCAATGCCATGAGGGTGTCTTCTTGCAGCTCAGCTATCCTTGCAGTGAATAGGTGTTGTTCATCTGTTAATTTGTTGTAGGCCTCCTTGAATTCGCTCCTTAGGAACACCGCGGCCTGTGTGGTGTCCTGGTAATATTTCGCCAAGTGGCGCAAATGTTCCAGTTCTTTCATAGCAACAACCAACTCCTCTCCATCCCTTTTTTCTCTGTCCAGGGTGGCATCGGTGATTTCCATCCCTGCACCGATAAGTTCAGATGTTTTGGCGTGATCTGTATTTATCAAATTTTCCTCCATGGTGATGAGGATGGAGCGATCTAGAGTGATCCTCCTCTTCTTGGTGGTCCTCTTCACAATAGCTTTCCTTTTTTGGTCATAAGCAATGGAATGTATGTCAGCGACTTCATCCATGGGCTCGGGGATTTGTTGATATCCCCAGGTGAGCATATTTCCCAGGCTCCCTAAGGTATATATTTGTTCAAGACTGGGTTCTTGAACTTCTTCCCTGTGTTCCGAAGTCTCGACTTCTATTTGTCGCTCATCGGGGATTTGAGTACCAATTGAAATTGAGGCATCGGGGGTAGGCTCGATACTTACTTGATTATCGACCGTTGAGACATCGATTTCCTGTTTTGGAGTTTCTTCCTTTTGTTCGCCCGACCTTGACTCATCATTCAGACTACCCACTTAGGTCTCTGGTGCATCAGGCACATTAGTGTCTAAGACACTCTCAACCTCTTCTTCATTTTGTGGAAGGTCCTGAATTTGAGCATTGGGATTTGGGGAAGGTGTCTTCTCTGTCTCTTTTTCCTCTATGATCTGTACAAGGGTCACTAGGGATACCTCTGCGATCTCTTCATCATCATAGATATTTATCAATTCATGTGGGGGGTTTGGAGCACTTTCTCTCCATGATGCTTAGACTATCTCCAGCTGAATTGAAACACCCCCCCCCCATGACCCAGCTTGTGGTGTTGCATTTTCAGGGTGTTCTAACATGGCGATTTCATCAACATCTATTAGTTCAGGGCCGCTTGGGCATGTATGGAATTCATCTAGGTTGTCGGTAGGGGACCCTGTCATTCCTGTCAGGTTTGGTTCATCTTGCAGTTGATCAATTATTCATTGCGCCTGCTCGATCATGAGCAACCCCCTTTCCTGTGCATCCTGCGTCATAGGGAAACCTATGTCATGCACCGGAGCTGCCAGGGGAACCTCTGCTACTTCAACCACTATCATTTCTTCCCTGGATCTGAGGGCCTCTTGATCTGATTTCTCTATGGTTGTCATCTATTCATCCAGGCTCATGGCTCTGAACCTGGTCATTTTGGGGTCGACCAGCCTTGTCACCACCTCGTCCCAGTCTTGGGCATTTTCTGTGAAGAGTTCGTCTTCAAATTTGTCGTGGGCATATGGCCAGCAGGACGACACTTAAGAAGCATGTTTCAAGACCAGACCCTTTGGGTCATGCTTGCAGAACCGACCAGTCTGGAACCTAAACTCTAATTGGCTCATCCCTTCTTGTTTGGATTGAGTGGTGTCCTTCACCAAGTAGAAGCCTACATGGAATCCATAAGGTATAAACGCCCACTTTTTATCTTTGACCACGGTGATGTTGTAACCCTACAGGATGGTCTGGTAGCATATCTCTCCCACTACGAGACGGTCAAGGACATGCACTGGCAGGAGATGTGGTGCTACGGTGGCCCCGAACACCCTGATGTATGTGTCTCGCTCGTCCAAGTACCAATGGCCTACCTTTGATATCATATTTTTAGCCATGACCGATACTCTCGGGCATTCTTTCTTGAAAATAATGAAATAAATACGTGTGATGAATTCATCGCAAATGAGGGAGTAAGATTTCTTGTACCTTTTCTCCCATAGAATGTTGAAATATACGTGGACCGGGAGCTCTGCGACGTGCCAGCTCAGGTGCATGCCTGCAAAAATGTTTATGGCACACATGACATCAAGTAAATATGAAGCCATGTAGAAGCCTGGTGTCTCTCCTTCCTTCGACGTCTAAGCCTGTTGTATGCAGATGCTCAGTTGCTTAGAAATGATGGCTCCCTAGTTGAAGCCACTCCCGGAAATGGCTACTGTGTAAGTTAGAGGCATCCATACCTCTGAAAATCTGGAGTAGTATTTCTCCCCATATAATCGGCAGATGAGAGTCATGAGGTAGATGTATGGCTCCCTCAAGTTGGTTGTCTGGTACCAGTCGGTGCTCCGGTTGGTGTATTTCTTATCTTCTCTCCACCATGAGGCCATCTCCCGGCTGGTGTCGTGGCGCTCATAGAATTTTACGACAAAATCTATGTTTAGTTGCTCCTCAAGGTCTCTAAGCTTGTAATACTTTTGGACCTCCACCAGAAGGAACACTCCGACGAATCCATACTTGGAAGTGGTGGGTGACAATTAATGTGGGAAACGATGTGCAATTATTGCACGTCGTTCTTACCCTACCTCAAGCTCGCCACCTTCACTTTGTTTGCGCTTGTGTTGGTTTCTTTGGCTAGTGTTGCCTCCATTTTGCTTGGTCTTTGAAGGAATAGTGGTGCTTGTTGGCTTTCTGGCATTCTCGTTACAGGTATGTTGGCTCTTACCTCTCCATTCATGAACTGTAGCTCTGCTCTGAACAAAATCATGATGTTAGATCTTAGATTTTCTTACAGAGTTTGTTTGCTTTTCGAAGATTATAATGGATGTATGTGGATATTATGGTTGTGCAAATTACATTTAAATCGGTTTTCTTCCTGTTGGAATTTAAACATTTTAAGATGGAAATAATGTTCGGCATTACATTATGTTTGAAATATGTGGTCGTGTTGCGTCCAGAATGAATGTTGCTTATTTTTTTATTATCGTTGGAAAATAATTATGGCAAAAAATTTTGGTTTCGTTCATCTCTGGTGATTAAAATTCGAAGGGTTTTCTCTGTGAAATAAAAGAACAGTTGGGTTATAGTGATTATTGCATAATGCAATACCTTTTACCCAGTCCTTGGAAGACTTGCAGCTCTTTCGAATTATCATTCTGCTATTTGTGAATATATGTGAGACATGTATATTTGCCTTGCAACCACCATGAGAAGTCTATGGAAAGTTCGTTATGGAAAGAAATGGTCGCTTTGTTTTGCAAACGCCTTATTGATATTTTTCCCTTATGTTTGCCCAGACCTCGTTTTTTTTTCTGATATATGGAAATTAGTAAATTTGAAATCTGGTCTTGATGTTTGTTATGGTGATAACCCGAAAGTGGGAAGGATTGGTTATGTCCATGAAGTCTTGACTCGTTTGTTATATATCTATGAGGGTTTGGTTGATTTTGAAGTTATATGGTTTGGAAAAAAAGATAACTACCAGTTTCACATTGAGGTTTCAAACCCAGACAATTTATGTAGAAAATATTGGGGTTGTGATATAAATTTTATATAATGAGAGTTTGATGGCCTTATGTTTGTTTTCTCAAGCTCCCATGCTCGTTTGAGGCAATCTAGTTTCAAATGACTTTGTAAATAGTCCCTATAAAATGTTTTGTTAGTTTAAATGGACACCTGTAAAAAAAAGAAAAAAGGAAAGAGGAAATGAAAATTGTAAAGTTTAACAGTTCTCACTTTTTCATTGGGTTTTATATTAAGCACTACAAAAGCTATTGTATCATGGATTTGAATTGTTAACATAGGGAAGTTTTTGGAAAATGATGGCAATGTCAATTTTTCAATAAATATTATTTCATGTAATAGAGCAGTAATCGTCTTATTCTCTTCCATTATCCCACTTTCCACTCATTATAGGCCCACCGTCTTCCCAAATACATTTAAAACATCACATGTTATGTTATTATGAATTTCATTTAAAAAAAAAAGAGGATTAAACGGAAAAGAAAAGGGCTAGACGATGACTGGTGTTGGGAGTTTGGATATGGAGACATTGTTTGCCTCTGCATTTGCTTGAACAATAATCGTCTTATTCTCGTTCATGCTTCCATTTTTCGCTCATTACAAATCCCCCCATATTCCCAATAGCCCTATCACTCCTTGTTCAAATGACAATAGATTATTGAGTTTAAAAGTATGATGGATGGATTTCATGTGCTTCTATTGTGAATTATAGAGCCAACTTTTTTATTTTATTTAGGTAGGGTGTTGATGCATGGATTGTTAAGAGTTTTTCATAACATGATTGGAATATTGCTTCAGGATGAGTTTCTTTAGCAGAGGCAGCAATGGCAGAGGTGTAAATAGGGGCAGAGGAGATAATTGGCAAAGAGGCCATAGAAGGCCACAATTTTCGATACATTTTGACGTTGATCCGCAAGAATTAAATCAACTTTTCCAAGCTAGATTTTTTATTCTAGTTGGCCAAGGAATTATGCAACCTATACCTGAAAGGTCTCCTTACCATCCACGTCAAAATTTCTCTGGTATTCATGTTCCCCCTCATGTGTCTATGCAGCCAGAACCACCTACCAATGATGGTTGGCAGGAAATTATTCATCAACTTGTAGCTCATCACCATGGTTGGCCTACTGTGTCGTTACCATTACCCCCTCTTCCACCGCAAATCAATCCAAATGCCCAAGATGATCTTGTTGCCTCGCGATTGCATTCCTCTCATGCAAGCAAAAGGCTAAAAATTGATGTTCCTAAGCAAGCCCTAGATAAAGGGAAAGGAGTGGCCAACCCCTCCAATTCCTCCAAATATTCCTCTGAATCTATGTCTTCCCATCTTCACCTCAAACATAGTTTCTCTCATATCATCAGTGAGATCCGCCCACAGGGTCGTAATCAACTGGAGACTGTTGCACAAGATAAATCATAAATGGGATCAAAAGAGGGCAGAAGTGGAAAGAGGCAAAATGCCTCTCACATCAAATATGGTTTTTAATCATGTTGATGTTATTTTCTTTTAAGGACAATCTTTTTATTTGATATGACAGTATTTTGGACATCATGGATATAATGTTACTTTTGGATACAGTCATGTTCTATTTCATTGATGTTAAAATATTTTATTATTAATATGAGGATGGGAGTTACAAGGCGGATGTTTAAATCAATTATTTGGGGTATTATACTTCATGTTCTGATGATTATTAAAGAAATGAAAATTGGAGTGACAAGGGGTCCCACTTATTTAGTTATTATTTAAATAGACCCTTATTTGTATATTATTAATAATTGTCTCAAATTAGTTAAGTTAATTAAGCTTAACAAAAGGAAGGTAGTTGAACTACCATAACTAATTGACCAAGAATAAAAGCTCAATCAAATGAAGAGACAAGGAGTAAGAGAGAATAGAAGGAGAACTTTTGCTATAAGGTTTGTTTTGTACTTGTGAGATACTTCCATTCTTCATTCATTCTGAGTTTACTAGAAGGCTTAACCATCTTGATGACAGCAAGGTCTTATTGAAGGCAGGAGGATTCAAAACTGAATCATATTTTCCAACAGCTTGTTTTTAAAGGTGTATGATTTATCTTTGGCAGTCTGTGTGTTCTTGCTTGTTTATGGATTAAATTTCATGATTGATAAAGAATATTTTGTAGAGTCAAGTGACAGCATTTTGTGGAAAGCTAGTCCAGATCCTTAGCTTCAGTTTTCTTTTGTTGTGAGAGAATTTTTATATGGTGCCCATCGGAGGCTTATAAATCTGACTTTGGTCCCTACCCTCGCAGGTGTTTGTAAAGAGAATTCAGCTTTGTATCTCATAATGAAATCAATATAAAAATCAGATTTCTAATTTCAGTCTCACATGTGTATTATGATGATTTGTTTCAGATTTTACTTTTGTCCTTTTCTCTTATCCATGTATACACTTATGTAATTTCTTGCTTATTATATTTCTTTTGCATGGTTACATATATATATATATATATATATATATATATATATAACTAGCCTTGGTCCCTCATACTTAATACCTGTGGATTAATTGATTGTTTTAATTTTTATTTTAAGGCTATAAACCTGGGTAACATTCCCAATTATCTTGCCTTAGCCCAGGAAGATTTGAAAATGCTTGAGTAAGGTTCCTCATACCTTTTCCTCAACAGTGTGTCGTATGGATTTCACACTGTAGTACTCATATATGCCTTCCCACTCACAAGTGTTGTGTTGTGGCCTATTATTGTGTTATGTCCATGTGTGGTCCACTTGATGATGACTCAATTACGTTTTTCCCTTCATTACAAAGACTCTTTTTTGTTGGATCACTCTCCCTTGAATCACTTTGACTTAATATAACTGCATAACCACTTTTGAATGCCTAGTACTTAGGTGGGGTTCCGCCACTACACCCATAAACCTTATTTTTTATCCAGATCAGTAAAAAAAACATTATTTTTATGACTCAAATACAAGTCAAAATCTCCTATGAAAAAAAAAATTGACATTTATTTTTGACCTAATGTTTGACCCATATTGCAATATATGTTGAAATTGAGGTTGATAATATGGTCAAAAGTTTTCATGTTACAAAAGACATCGAAGTATAGTTTGAAACATCCATCGAAATAGTGGTCAAAATTGTTCATAAAATCATTGCTTTAGGTCAAAAAATCAATCCAAATGGACATTACAAATATGGTA
>SNQJ01S0004668.1:150571-171383 GCA_010110895.2 Picea sitchensis | reverse complement strand
GTATTAGTGGTTTTGCCGCAGGATACATTCATCCACTAAAATGAGGCTTCACCTCGTATGAGAAAAAATGTGAGAATTAATGATAAATAATATTTAATATTCAACTTATAAGTTTTTTTTATAAGTGTTATTGATTAATGATTTTTATGAGTTTGAATAATTTATTTAATATTTATTATAGTGAGTGATGTTTACAAAGATAAAGAAGTAGAATTGAAATGGGTAATATGAATCACATAGCATTAATCATTATTTTTACGATTTGTACCTAGTAATTAAGACTTTCACCTTTAGATAATGATCTATTCTAGCATTAATGAATGTTAAGAGGTAACATCAAGGATAAAAGAAAAAATATGTTGAGTAATAAAATGACAAAATAAAACTATAAAAAATGTTGAGAAAAAATCCACTAAAAAGGAGCAAAAAAAAAAAAACCATAATTGGTTATGGCAGTTGTAGGAGAAGGTTCAAATGCTCAGCATAAATAAATGAATAGAAAGAATAAAAGCTTATTCAAATCTTCTTCTTTGTTGCCACCATCTTCTTCTGAGTATTTCATGCAACTTTAGATCTTGTTTCTGTTTATTTCCCTTGGATTCACATACTCTAAGTTAAGTTCATGGATATTGCAATTGTAGGAGGTTTTTCATTCTAGTTATTGCTTCCAACATGGTAAGGATTTACATTCCAATTCTATATTATAGGATATATAAGGTGAAATCGAATCCATTGTGCAGTTTGATTCATTGAATTAATAAATAAAATTATTAGGCTCAATTTTATTAAATATAAATTGTGTTTTGATTCTTTGGAAATGTCATTTGAAGTTTTAAATTAATTACAATTGTGTTTTGAATTTCTTTTTCCACGTGATCTTTTGGTTTTAGTTATTGTTCATTAGTTTTGTCACTTTTCCATGTAATTCAGGGTTTTGTTCAATAGTTTAGTTTGTTCATGAGATTCAATTAAATTAGAATTTAGTTGAAGATTAATACATTCTCTTTCC
This sequence comes from Picea sitchensis, assembly GCA_010110895.2. Classification (NCBI taxonomy): domain Eukaryota; kingdom Viridiplantae; phylum Streptophyta; class Pinopsida; order Pinales; family Pinaceae; genus Picea; species Picea sitchensis. The sequence goes on along the minus strand of SNQJ01S0004668.1, from coordinate 170,374 downwards.
ACTATGATTTTAACAATTTGGCATTTTCACTTTATTCCCTGCCTTAGGCCCGGATAGGGGAGTACAGGTTCGAACTTATTCAGAACCTAGGTCAACTTCCTAGAATAGTTGGTGAGAACAACGAGTGTTAGAGTTTTATTTCATTTATAGCTCATTTCATTTTATATTAATAGGATTCATAACAATGATCCATACCTACTAGATAATGGTCTCAACTGCTAGTCGTTACATTAGTAGGACCATCTACATTATTAGAGGAAGAGGAGACCATTTTCTTGCAATTAATTATGCAATAGTCAAATACATCTTTCTTACCAATAGTTGGTTTGTCATGTATGTTATTAGTAAGGAAGTATGTCACAAATATACTTAATGTATTACTTTAAACAAAATATAAAATTATTTCATGATCAACATCCTAGTATTTCATGGTAAATCATGTTTGGGGCCTAATCTCCAAGTTAGGTGGTTCAGTTAGTTAGGAGCTCTGCAACTGGGCGGGAAATTTTTTTTTCAAAAAACAACAACAATGGCGAACACCCCGGGGAGCCGAAGCATGGCTCCTACATGTCCGGTTTGCAGTAACCGTGATGTTGTAGATGGGTTTGGTTATAACTGGATCAGTTTTTCTGTGCTTTTTCAGGTTAAATTTAGTTTTTCGTTCCCTGTTTACCTTCTAGTCATTTGATTACCTCCATTTCACATGATAAGAACTATTGTTTACTATTTCGGGGACTATTCCTGCACTTACCCTCGCTACTTGGTGCTTGTCGTCTACCATTCCATTAAATTACTATTATTAGGCATTGGTTCCTAGGTTGGTCATACTCCACTAAGCTCTTTGTTGATTGACTTTTGGATTGACTCCCCTACAACGAAACTTTCGGTAGAGCCCAGGTGGCGGATCACCATAGTCATGTCGGGTCGTGATGACATCTCGCAAGACGTCGACGTTTTGATGAAGGTTACGGACAAGGTTATTTGGCAGCAGGTCGGTCTTTTCGACTATGCAGACACCCTGGGGACTAGCACCCATTCCTTAAAGTCTACACAGGGGGATTTGACATCCCATCGGCCACCACCTTCTAACGTTAAGCCTTGCTTACCTCCCACTCACTCTGGTATTCTTCCTGGTCTAACAGACTGTTCCTGTCAATATGCACAGGTTCCCTTAGCACACAGTGAGGTTAGTTTCTACGAAGAGAAGGTTCCCCCATCATCACAGAAGAAGGAGTCATATCCTGCGAGACTCCCTGGTAGACGTCGACGACTATGGATACTGGTTAAAGCACACAGAAAGATGGTTTTGGGTTCGAATGTGGGGCTCGAAGAGGCTTCTAGACTGGCATTATTCATTCTTGTTGGTAGGGTATCCTATCATTACCTTAGCAACATCACTTTATAGGATTGTGTTTATAAACAGTGGGTTCACATTTTAGGTTACACGCCGAAAATCTTATACCTAACCAAGGGATGGTTAGGTTTCATCTGCAAGTCCCTAGAAGACTTGTCCATTATGTTAGAACACAGGTGGATTATGGGGAGCAGCAGTCTCATGATTAAACAGTGGCACGTTGCTTTCAACCCGACTTCCGAGTACTTTTAGTTGCGCCACCTGTGGGTGATTCTATCGGGCTTACCCATCCACCTTTGGAATGAAGTTGCACTCATGGCTATCGAAAACTCTCTTGACTCATTTATATCTATGGATAGTCATAACCTTAACGCTATGGTTAGAAATGTGGTACGGGTCTTGGTCGAAATCGACATTCACAGTGGGCTACCAGAAGTCTTAGAGATCAATTAGCAAGGTCGTAACACTCTACAAAGACTTGATTATCTAGGAATTCCTTTTAGGTGCAGCATTTTCCATTGCATCGATCACCTACGAAAGAACTGTAAAGGTTAGGGTTCAATGGATGATACAGAGGACATGTAGTTACAAGAGAATTTATACAACTCTTCACCGGAGGCTACCACAAGCGACTTCAGGAGTGGATCGGCATAAGCAGGTCCTCTGTCATAATTTGGGGTGGATCGACACAAGCAAGTCCTTTGTCATAATTTTTCAAATCACTTTTTCAAACCAATCAGTTAATTGATGTCCAACCAGATAGAATTGTCCCCAGATGGAGGAATGGGCGTAAAGGGACCAGATCTATCGCCAAACGACTGGATAGATTCTACATTTCTGAAGAGCTCCTATCTGGATTGGGTTTATACCATTCCTGAGTGGAATATCCCTTTGTTTATGATCACGCTCTGATCCTATTACAATTAGAGATCGGGTTGACTTACAAACCTTATCCGTTCAAACTAAATTCACAGTGGCTTCAGGAAAAGGACTTCATTTCCCTTGTACGCAAGATCTGGACAGACCCACAGTACCTATCTGAAGGAGGCAGGCAACGTAGAATCATTTGGAAACTAAAGGATCTAAAGAAACAGACTAAGCTTTTGATCAAGGAAAAGAATAAAAAAAACCTTTTGAGGTTGGAGCTTTTGGAATCAGAGATAAATGAATATCTCATGCATCAGACCAATGGTGAATTAACCACGGATATAGAGCAGAATTTAAGTAATTTGGAACATGAACAAAACACTTTACCTAGAGAAAAGGAAGAGTTGTGGAGGAAACACAGCAGGGCTATATGGATTCAAGGAGGTGACTAGAACACAAAGTTCTTCCATCAGTATGCTTGTTATAGAAGAAACCACAAACACATATGGGAGATCGTAGATTCCACTGGTCATTGTCATACCGGCCAGGAGAATATAAAAGCAGAGGCTATGAAATATTTCAGTAATTTCTTCAAGGCACGGGACCATCAAACAATAGTTGAACAATGTAGAGTTGTTGGGATCTTTTCCCGTATGGTAAGTGTTGTAGAAGCAACCTCCCTATATCAACCTGTTAAATTAGAAGAATTGAGGGAGGTATTATTCATGTTTAAGAAAGATAAGAGTCTTGGGCCCGATGGATGGACTGTGGAGTTCTTCACTTTATTTTTTGATCTAGTGGGTGTCGACCTGTTAGAGATGGTTGAGGAATCTAGGATGAAGGAGCAGATAGCAGGCAGCCTCAATTAAACTTTTACAACCCTCATCCCGAAGTCGAATAAGTTGAAAAATTTCAATGACTTCAGGCCCATTTCTGTCTGCAATATTGTATACAAGTTAATTTCTAAGATCATTGCAAATGATATGAGACCAATCCTATCCACATCCCTCTCAGCTGAAGAACTCAACTTTCTGAAGGGCCGAAAAATTCAGGACGCCATTGGCACTGCTCATGAATGCCTTCACAACATTAAAAAGAAGAAATATAAGTCAACTATTCTGAAGTTGGATCTTCAAAAAGCATATGATTGTATTGACTGGGATCTACTAAGAATGATCTTATTACAAATTGGATTTGGGGTACATTTCACCAACTGGATAATGAGTTGTGTCTCCACATCTTCCTTTGTTGTTTTAGTAAATGGGGAGGCTACAGATTTCTTCAGGAGCGACCGCGGATTATGTCAGGGATTCCCTTTATCCCCCTTGCTATTTATTTTGGTATTGGAAGGCCTTAGCTTACTGCTTAAAGAAAGAAAAGTAGCAGGGAAGATCTCAGGCATAAGAGTCTCTAGAATGATCAAGATCCTTCATATTTTATTTGTGGATGACATCTTAATCATGAAAAACGCTTCTATCAATGAATGGATAGAAATCGATGGCATCATCATTTTTTTCTTCAAAGCATCAGGTTTAAGGGTAAATGTACAAAAATCAATGGCACTACATGCAGGATTATCGGAGGAAGACTTGGCACCGTATAGGACTGTTCTTCCATATAAATTTTCAATGTTGTCCACGGGGTTTAGATATCTGGGTTTTTACTTGATTATTGGGCTACAAAAAAGTGTTGATTGGAACTGGCTACTGTCCAAGATGGAGAAAAAAATAGATCTTTGGTGCAATAGATGGTTATCATTGGGTGGACGTTTTATTTTGGTTAAATCGACTCTTGAAAGTCTGCATGTTTACTTGATGTCGTTGGCAACCATCATGTGCTCTATTTTAAAAAAGATCAAGATTATTATGTTTAATTTCTTCTGGAGAGGAAACATGGACTCTTCACGTTTACATCTTTGCAGATGGGATATTCTAGCTAAACCAAAAAGCCATGGAGGTTGGGGGTTCTGCAATATCATTCACTTCAGTAAATCCTTAGCAGCAAATACACTTTGGATGGTTCTAATGGGTGGAGGCATTTGGCATGATGTTATAAAAGATAAATATTTTCCATCTACCATGATTATAAACTGGCTGAGATCGCCTACTTTCATTTCGACCACAGTTTCAAAGATTTGGGGTGGCCTCTTAAAATCCATTCACTTGATCACACAGTGGCTTAACTGGATTCCTGGTTTGAGACACCTTGTGGTTGTTGGTAGAGACAAGATCTTGGGTTTGGAGGACAGATCCTTTCTCTCCCCATAACTTGTTTCTTTGTCAAGACAGAAAAAAATCTTAGTTCTCTCACATGTGAGGAACCTTGTTGTACAAGTTGGACACTTGACCAGTTGGTACAGGTATGGGGACCTTGGCCTTTCAGGTTCACTGGTTGTTGAATGGGAATGTTACCGCATGGCTCTCAACAATGCATGAGTCTCCATATATGATGGCGATGACACTTTAATGTGGATGGGAGGTGACCATTCAAGGTACCTCTCTGCAAAAAATGTTTACTTGGCTCTTATCTCCACTGAGGATTGCTTGGGTATTGATGGATGGAGGCGCGGCTTATGGAAATGGGACATCCAACTCAAAATAAAATTATTCACTTCGCTGGCAGCGGAGGGAAAGATTCATACATGGGATACACTCCAGAAAAAGGGCTGGGAAGGCCCTAGTCAATGTCCATTATTCAAGAGCTTTGTCGAAGACATAAACCATCTTTTCATTTATTGCACCTTCACAAAATCAATCTGGAAATGATTAAACACTCTCTTGAGTTATAAGGATGCATGGACAGGTTCAACATTGACGGATTGTTTCAAATCCTAGACAAAGGAGAAAGCAAATATATCATACCTCCCGGCCCTTACCTGTTGGTATATCTGGTTGGAGAGAAACTCTGCGATTTTCTAGAATATTTCTCCCTCGGTTATTTCAGTAACCATTAAAACTATGGGTGCCCTCAATAGGAATTTTGTTATACAGAAACCTTTACAAGCCCGTACTTGTTCTTATTCTCACCAGACGGGATACACATTAGCTTGTTTTTATGGTGTAGCTCAGGATGATGGAAAACAATGTGGAGTCGGGGGTATCCTAAAAACAAATGAGTCCATTGTTATTAGATGGTTGATGAATTGTGGGGAGGGTACTAATACCAAAGCTCAACTTATGGGAGTTTGGGCAACATTGACTCTGGCACACCACCTATCTTATCTTAAACTACAGATCCTGGGGGATTCAAAGGTGGTAATAGATTGGCTAAATAAAAAAGACATATTACAAGCATGTGCTATTGAGGGATGGAAGATCAAAAGTGTTGGAATTAATCAAAGAATTCCAAGCATTAAGCTTTCAACATATATACAGGGTACACAACAAGGAGGACAACACTTTATCCAAGCAATCATATCTAGAACCTGAAGGCAGCATCACTTTCTACTACTGGAAAAATGATGTGGAAGGTCCCAGAGAACACATCCACCTGTTCTAATGTTGTTTCAACCTTTTGACTATGTTTTTTTGGGTTCCTTGTTGTTTCTATTCTCAAATGATCGGATGTAGAATGTACAACCAATCTATAATGGCTTAGACTTTTGTTTGCAATCACACATCATTGAGTTTTTGGAACTCTGATCATATATCTCATGTAATATCTGAAATATCATCATGGACAGTAGTCGTTTATTGTATCCCAAATGGACCAGTTGATGTAAAAAATTATATTCCTAATATAATTGAAAATTTTTCTTTTTGGAAAATAGTGAATCTTGTTTACCTTAGAAATCATAAACTCTCTTTAACTTATCTTACTCTTCAATCCAATTTTGTTATGAAACATTATTTTCCTAAAGTCGTATGCTTCATTCCTACAAAGTTAATTTAAATGATCATCAATTCACCCCCTCGAGGTTTTATAGCTTTGACACGTGCTTATGAATTTATATACTAAAGACTTGTCACTCAAATTATGAGCTTGTCAATAAGACATTCTTATTACAACTTCATTAAAGGTCCATAATCTACTATTTATAAACATGTGTAAACAAGCAAATTTGTAAGAGATTTCTTCTAGATGTTACTCTATTAAAAAAAAATTGTATTAATTACATAATTCTTCGCATTTCATATAAAAAAATAGAAATTTAAAAACTATAACAAGCACATGGTACTAATAAATGGATAGACACGTGACCATCCACTCAAGCAACACACACCATCTTAGAAAAAACATATTTCATTAGCCTACTATTACATGATTAATCGTGATTACCTTAAAATCATGAAACAAGGAAGGGATTTCCATTTTAAACACAACACCCTAATAATTTCATGATCAATCTTAATTACTTTNCACACACCATCTTAGAAAAAACATATTTCATTAGCCTACTATTACATGATTAATCGTGATTACCTTAAAATCATGAAACAAGGAAGGGATTTCCATTTTAAACACAACACCCTAATAATTTCATGATCAATCTTAATTACTTTAGAAATAATGAACTCTCTTTGGCTTATTTTAAATCCTTTAATCCAATTTGTTAGCAAATATTGTTTTCCTACAAAGTTAATTTAAATGATCATTTAATCTCTTTATCTTATCTTATCCTTTAATCCAATTTTATTAGAAAATATCGTTTTCCTACAAAATTAATTTAAATGATCATTCAATTATGTAGTTATTATCAATTGACCCCGTAAAGTTATATAGCTTTGACACATGCTTATGAATCTATATAATAAGACTTGTCACTCAAACTATGAGCTTAGCTAGTAAGATATTTTTATTGCAATTTCACGAAAGGTCCATACTCCACCCTTTTATAAACATGTATAAACAAGTAGATTTGGAAGGGTTTCGTCTAGATCTTATCATATAAAAAACAATTATTGTATAATTTTCATGAATTTCATATAACAAATAAAAATATACAAAATATAACAAGCACATGGTCTTAACAAATGGATAGACACATGATCATCCACTTAAGCAACACACACCATTCTAGGCTCGTCAATTAAGGCTAAGAGGCAACATCAAGAATAGAATAAGAAATGTGTTAGGTAAAAAAAAATTACAAAACAAATCTGCCAAAATTGTNACAAATGGATAGACACATGATCATCCACTTAAGCAACACACACCATTCTAGGCTCGTCAATTAAGGCTAAGAGGCAACATCAAGAATAGAATAAGAAATGTGTTAGGTAAAAAAAAATTACAAAACAAATCTGCCAAAATTGTTGAGAAAAAATCCATTACAGAGGAGCAAAAAACATAATTGGTTATGGCAGCGAACTATAGGAGAAGCATCTAGAAGGTTCCAAGATCCACCATAAATAAAGGAATAGGCATAGTATAAAGACTTATCCTAAATATTCCTTTATGTCGTTGTCATCTTCTTCTTAGCATTTTATACAATTTTTTATCTTCTTTGTAGTTTTTTCCCCTTAGATTCGCATACTTAAAGGTAAGTTCATGGAGACTAGAATTTGTAAGAGTTTTTCCATTCTAATTATTGCTTTCAACATGGTAGGTGATTTGATTTTAGGAGGCGCGGGAAATCTAGCATGGAACCAGAGCTGAATCTTTTCACTCATTGCTGCACTCCTGGGTTACCAGCAGGTGTAGGTTACAACCCTAAAGGTTTGGTACCTTAGTTTAGAACTTTTGTCGTCCTAGCTAGGTTGTTTAGCAGATTTTTAGGATTGTTTCTTTACTTCTCTTATTTGGCCCTTTACTTCATCGGATTAAGAACTTCCTTATAGTTGTTACCTTTTTTAGTGGAGTGCAGGTGTTATTAAACTATTTATTAACCTTGTCATTCACTAGCCTCCATTTATTGCCTTTCTTGGTAACTAGTTTTCGCCAAAGTCTGGAGTTAAGAAACAACTTTAGTGGAGCCTGGGTGAATTCTTGGTAACTGGTATACGACAGAGTCTGAGCTAAGTAATTGGTTTAGTGGAGCCCGGGTTGCCTCCCCATGGCCCCGCCTAGGATGGTGGTTATTGATGTTGACGTTAGAGCTCTAATGGGAGTGGAGGATGAAGGAGTATGGCAGGTGGAGGGTCTTTTCACCTCGGTGGACTCTCTGGGTACTAGTACTAAGTTCATTAATCATCCCCCTATTGATATGTCATCCCCTAAAACTCACCCACACAGTCTTAACTCAAACGGTGTTCCGTCATTATCTGAATACCTTCTCGATTTAACAGAAAAACCCTTGGTAGTGGAAGCTCACACCATTGTAATTTTTTTGAGAGAGGAGTCGAGTGGAGCGGGCTTTACAGACTCCCGGAGAAAAGCAGGGAGAACCTTTGGTCCATCCAGGGGTGGTCGTTGACAGTGGAAGGCGAATAAGGTGGTAAAGAGGATGATGTTGGGTTCAGATGTAGGTCTCGAGGAGACTTGTAGGCTGGCTCTTTGCGATCTGGTGGGAAGGATCTCTTACAACAATTTGTACTCTATGTCGCTCCGCATTTGGGTTGAGCAGGTCGGGGGTCCTCTGTTAGGATACACGCCTGAGTTTTTTTCCATAACAAAAGGATGGTTTGGCATTATTTGTAATTCACCTTATGATGCTACGCTTTTACTGGGTCATAAATGGGTTTTTGGTGGAGGTAGCTTTATGATAAAACGTTGGAGGGTGGTGTTTGACCCGGTTACCGAATACTTGATTAGGAATACTCAACCACGGAGACACCTTTGGGTCCTTATGTCAGGTTTACCATTGCATTTTTGGAATGAAGGATCCCTGCAGGGAATTGGGAACTCTTTGGGCATTTTATTTCGGTTGACAAATTCTCACTCTCGACAACGTCTAGGAAAATTGGGAAAGTCCTAGTTGAAGTGGATATACACTGGAGCTTCGAAATTCATGGAGATTAGTGGAAGGACATCCAGTTCTTTAGCGTCACGGATTATTTAGGTTTACCCTTAGGATCACGGTTTTTCTTTGAACACTAGTCACGAGGCGAATTTGCAAAGGTTTTTGTAATGGAGGGATGAAGAATCAGAAGACTATGCACTTCAGAAACACCGCGAGAATTTTCCGGTGGTTTGATGGTCTTAGCTCCCTTCCGGTTTCCAAAGGGAGGTCACAGTCTGTATCCAGTTCAGTAGTCACGATTAATGATAAGTTAAGAAATCATTTCCCAACACTTTATTCTTCATTGTCTTTGTTATAAAAGGATGCTCTGGATGCATCGTATTGGCTCAAACATATGATTTCAAATGTTGATGTGTCCTTTGTGTTGGATAAGAGTTGTTGTGACTTAGGGTCAGTGAGTCAACATGACAAGGATATCTTTCTGGTCAGTGCTCCAGGTGGCGAAACTAACCCTTCTTATCTGGTTAAGTCTATTGTTGGTTTAAACCAATTTGGTCCTCCTGTTGTTTTGTTAGATCCTACTCCTTTGGCTAGTCCCTTACTACTAACTAGCTCGTTGATTGATGGCTCCTCTTCCCCCCCTAGGTTATCGTGAACCAGAAGAGGATGAGTTTACCCTACATGCAGTTTTAGATTCCTTAAGGATGCTCTGGATGCATTAGACTGGCTCAAAAATTTGACTACAAATGTTGACGTGTCCTTTGTGTTGGATAAGAGTTGTTGTGACTTAGGGTCAGTGAGTCAACATGACAAGGATATCTTTCTGGTCAGTGCTCCAGGTGGCAAAACTAACCCTTCTTATCTGGTTAAGTCTATTGTTGGTTTAAACCAATTTGGTCCTCCTGTTGTTTTGTTAGATCCTACTCCTTTGGCTAGTCCCTTACTACTAACTAGCTCGTTGATTGATGGCTCCTCTTCCCCCCTAGGTTATCGTGAACCAGAAGAGGATGAGTTTACCCTACATGCAGTTTTAGATTCCTTACTACCTTTTATTCATGATCCAAACTCCTCGGTCCAACTATCTGTCTATCTTGGTAATTTTGTTATTGATCTTGTTAATTGTGTTGGGGAGACTTGTAATTCTCGTACACATACAGAAGGGGCAAGGAAAGAGTTTGTCTGGTCTAGGGGTTTGGGTATAGAATACTTGACAGTGAAGACGAGGAGTGCCCGAAAAAAATCAACAGTTTCGACTTCTTTGGATCCCGATACTCGTCCTTCCACTAACAGTGGGGCACTTAGAGCAATGAAGGCCCTGGCTCGAGCAAAATAATGATTTTGCTTTCTCTAAACCTCAGAGGGACTGGAGGCACCCTAAAATACACCTCTTTTTGACGAGTTTTGGATAGAACACACCCTGATATTGTATTTCTTCAGGAAATTTTGGTGTCGGCTCAAAAATCAAGATCTTTCATGCATGCATTTTGCCCGAACTGGGTTTGTTGTGCGGTTAATTATTTTGGCACCTCTGGTGGACTGTTGGCTACGTGGGATCTGAGCATTTACAATCTCGTTCTGTTTCTCACTGTTGGTGCACTTTTATTGACAGGCTTCTGTATTGCTAGAAAATGGAAGATTGCCTTGCTTAATATATATGGTCCTTGTTTGGAGAGAAGAAGGTTCTAAAACCTAGTTGTTGATTTTGGACTGTTATCTATCAAAAACCTAGTTATTGCAGGGGATCTGAATTTAACTTTATCTTCCGGTGAGACCTGGGGAGGCTCAACTATAGTAGGGTCCTTGGCTGGATTTTTTAAAGCACTTTCCCAAAGCAAAAAAACTAATTGATATTGAGTCGGGGAAGGTGATGCCAACGTGGAGGAATGGGCGATCAGGTATGGATGCTATTGAGAAAAGGTTGGACATATTTCTTGTGTCAGAAGATCTACTCTCGAGTGTTGGTATTTATATTTCATGGGTGGAATACCCATTTGTATCAGACCATGCTCCAGTGTTACTATAGTTGGAAATTTCACCTATATTCAAGGCTTACCCTTTCAAATTAAACTCACAATGGTTGCTAGAACATGATTTCTCTGATATGGTTAAAAAGATCTGGACAGACCCAAAATTCAATGGTGAGTGTGGCAAACAAAGAAGGTTTGTTTGGAAACTTAAAGAACTGAAATCAAAAACTAAACATTGGGCAAAGTTACACAATACAAAAGAAAACATGCTTATGTTGAAGCTAGAAGATGAAATTAAGGACACTCTCCAGCACTCTTTGGGAGGTTCGAGAACCATAGAGGAGGATTTATATCTAAAAAATCTTGAACATAGTAGAATAAAGTACTTAAAGGGAAAGGAATAACTCTGGAGACAACAGAGTAGGGCCATATGGATCAAAAGTGGTGATCAAAACACCAATTGTTTCCATAACTTTGCCAATTTCAGGAGGATTCGTAAATTTTTCTGGGATATCAGAGATGAAATGGGGACTCTTCATAGTGGTCAATAGGATCTTAAAGCAGAGGCAGTGAAATATTTTAATTTTTTTTTCGAAGCACAGGATCCTCTGTCGACTTGTGACCAAGTTAAAGAGGTGAGTCTATACTCTAGGTTTGTCACTGAAAATGAAGTCGAGGCCCTTTACAGTCCAATTCTCTTGGGAGAACTTAAAGTGGTTTTATCTATGTTCAAGCGTGACAAGAGTCTATGGCCCAAGGGATGGACGATAGAGTTTTTTATACATTACTTTGATCTGGTAGGGGGAGACCATTTAGAAATGGTGGAAGAAGCGAGAATAAAAGGTATCATCTTCGGTGGACTTAATTCAACATTTTTAGCCTTAATCCAAAAAGTTAATAAGCCAAAAACTTTCGGGGATTATAGGCCTATTTCCTTATGCAACATGTGTTACAAAGCTATCACAAAGATTATAGCAAATAGGTTAAATCCTATATTGTCCAGATCACTTTCAGAAGAGCAGTTGGGGTTTCTAAAAGGTTGTCGGATCCAAGATGCTATTGGGATGGTACATGAATGCCTCCATAGTATAAAAAGAAAGAATTTAAAATCTCTAGTTCTGAAATTGGATCTTCAGAAGGCCTACGATTGTATAAATTGGGATCTTTTAAGGATGATATTAATCCAAATTGGTCTGGGTATTGGGATGACTAATTGGATTATGAGTTGTGTTGTTTCCTCATCCTTTGTTGTTTTATCAAATGGGGATGCCACTGAATTCTTCAAAAGTGGCAAAGGACTCCGCCAAGGATGCCCTTTATCGCCTATGTTATTTATTTTGGTTATGGAAGGTCTCAACCATCTACTAAAAGATGGTCAGAACGACGGCTTGCTGACTGGTATAAAAGTCTCCAGAACTATTAAAATTCTTCATATTTTGTTTGTAGATGATGTCATTATTATGTCAAATGCTACATTAAGTAAATGGTGGGAGATTGATAAGATCATTAAATTGTTTTGTTCAGCATCTGGTATTAAGGTAAATGAAAAAAAATCTTCGGTCCTCCATGAAGGACTGTCGGCTCTGGATTTAGTTCCTTGCAGAACTTTTATGCCTTTTACTTTCTCTGATCTCTCTATTGGTTTTAAATATCTTGGATATCACTTGAAAACTGGGTTGCAACATATTGAAGATTGGAACTGGATGTTGCAGAAAGTGGTAAAGAAGATAGGCAATTGGTGCTATAGGTGGCTATCTTTGGGAGGACGCCTTACCTTATTAAAGTATATTTTAGAGAGCCAACCGATGTACTGCATGTCTCTGGAGACCATCCCTTTTTCTGTGTTAAATAATTTGAGAAAAATTATGTTCAATTTTCTCTGGAAGGGAAACAGTGAATCAAAACATTATCATCTCTGCAAGTGGGAACTTCTCACACTTCCAAAAAAATATGGTGGATGGGGTCTACGAAATATTTTTGACTTCAACAAGGCCTTGGCTGCAAATTCTCTTTGGCGTGTATTAATGCATTATGGTATTTGGCATAAAGTGATTATTAATAAGTACCTTCCCCACACTACGGTTAAAAATTGGTTCAGATCGCCTACTTTTCGCCTGAATATGACATCCAGATTTTGGAAAGGTTTATTGAAATCGGTCCATTTGATCACACATTGGTTAAGATGGTCATCAGGTTCGGGTCATCTCATTGCTCTTGGTAGATACATGATCTTAGGAATGGGTGATAAGTCTTTCCTCTCTTTAAATCTTCTATTTGAATTAAAAAGGTGCAATATCACCTCTCTCTTGTAGACGAGGAGGCTCACGGACCATCACTCCTCCTCCTTGTGGATCTCAAGTACTGATTTAGGCCTTTCAGGAGCTTTAGAAGATGAATGGAACCAGTTTCAGAGGGCCCTTATCGACTTAGGTGCCTATCTCCAAGACAAAGAAGATGAAATTTTGTGGACTAGAGGCGATAATTCAGGAATCCTCACTGTAAAGAATACATATCAGGCCTTGCTTTCAACTCAAGGATTAGCAAAAGTTAAAGGGTGGAGACAAGCTCTTTGGAAATGGGACCTGCAACTCAAAATAAAATGTTTCATCTTGTTGGCAGCGGAGAATAAGATCTTAACCTGGGAAAATATACAAACTAGAGGTTGGGAAGGACCTTATCGATGTCACCTCTGTCTTCAAGATATTGAACACACCAATAATCTCTTCATTCATTGCTCTTTCGCAAAATCAGTGTGGGAGAGATTAGCCACAATTCAGAGTTTCAAAAATTGTTGGAATGGGAACACCCTGAATGAGTGTTTTAAAAACTGGGTGGAAAAAAAGTTTGTTCCTACAATGATTGCTACACACATTTGTTGGTTTATTTGGTTAGAGAGGAACTCGGCATTTTTCGAGGAGATTAAGCCATATATCCACTCAGTGATTTATAAAACTTTGGGCCTTCATAAAAGACAATTAAAATCTCAAAAGTATGCCCCTTTGCGATCTATTATGATTTATTCAAAAAGGGTAATCACCACAGCATGGTTTGATGGAGTTGCCCAGCTGGATGGCCTAAAATGTGGGGCTAGTGGAGTCTTTAAAACAATAGACTTAACAGTCTTTAGATGGGTTTTTAATTGTGGGAGAGGCACAAATACTAGAGTTGAGTTAATGGGAGCATGGGAAACATTCAAGTTGGCTTCACATCTGTCATTCCACAGACTATATTATATTATATTGTAGGAAAATAATATTTATTGTATTTCAATAAAAATATATTATATATTATTAACAAATTATTTTAGTGGTACAAAGATATATGATAAAATATATAATATTCAAATATTGCAATATAAATTACCCTCGGGGAGCAGCTCAATTGGTAAGTGTCGTAATATGAAGTGATATGAAGTTCCATGAGGTTTCGAGTTCAAATCCCCTCAACTTAGTGTTGAGTAAGAAACATCGTGGCATTAGGCATTATTGAAATTCATTAAAGAAAATTATAATTAAAAAATAATAATATATGTTATGTTGTATTCTTCTTTATACTTTTAATTAGGAATTTTGGTAAGAAGTGTTCGTCCATGAAAACTCTGAACTCTCTCCCCTACTCTCACTTCTTTTACCTATATGCTTTGCTCTTTACTCTATGTAATTTAGAGAACCATAAAAATTGGCATGATTGCCTTAGTAAATACCTCATTGAAAATCTTATTCTTTTGATTATGAAGTGAATACATTTGATTATGCTTCGGTGGTTGATAATCTCATTCATGACATCACAATGGATTAGTATTGAAAATATTATATATATATATATATATATATATATATTCAATACATTTTCTATAATTTTATTAATATTTATTTTTTTAATGATGATTATAACTTTATATTTACTCAATTTTTTATAATTTGATTTTAATGTTTTTTAAATAATGATTATAATTTTATAATCACTTAATTTTTTATAACATTATTATTATTATTATATTCATGGTTTTGTTATCATAGATTCATCCACTATCTAGTTTGATCAAAAACATGTTATTGTCTCAATGCTTATCATTGAGACAATACACTTTGAGTGGGCCTAATGGTAATGGTTAAGAACATGTGTTTCCTCTTCAAATCCAGAGAGGAGTAGGGTATGTATACCTCCGTAGACTTTACGAGTTAAATTGGCCAAGCTTCTTCTTCTTCTTCTTCTTCTTCTTCTTCTTCTTCTTATTATTATTATTATCTCATCTCATCTCATCTCATCTCATCTTATCTTATCTCATCTAAATTAACTTATTTTTATTATTTATAAAAAAGATGTTTAGATTTATAAAATTATTCATAATTAATTTTCTATAATTTTATTTTTATGTTTTTTAAATGATGATTATAATTTCATAATTACTTAATTTTTTATTATTTTAATTTCTTATAATTTTATTGTTATTGTTGTTATTATTTTATTAGTGGTTTTGTCATCATAGATTCATCCACTATCTAGTTTGACCCCAAAAAAAACATGTTATTCTCTCAATGCTCACCATTAATCCATGTAAATTAATTTATTTTTATGACTTGTAAGATAGATGTTTGGATTTATAAAATTATTCATAATTACATTATTATGATAAAAAAATTATTTTATTATAATTATAAAATAATTGTATATGATTTCCATTACAAGTATATTGTTTATATTATGTATATTTTAATTTATAAAAGATTAGTGTAGATTCATCTTGAATTTGGATTTATCAAATATTAAGAAGAATTCAATTTTTTGAAGTGTAATTTTCTTTTTATTATTTCATTCTATTACAAGTTTTACAATGTGTGTAATTGTTTTTTTAATTGAACCAACTTTAATTTTTTTTAATATAATGTTATCTAACATAACCTAAAATCAACATCTTTCCCATTCTTAACTCTAAAACGCCTCAAAACTCTTAATACAATAACTATATTTAAGAAAAGAAAAAAAATAATAAATAAATAAATTACATCACTAACAAATTTTTAACTTCACTTTAATTAATTCCACTTTTATTAAATACTAGCATCTTAAAGTTCTCCTTTGAAAATGGGCTATGGCTAGTATGGGGCTAGCACTTGGAAACAAAGCATTAGATATGGACCATGCAAGTTTCCACTTAAAAGGGTTGTTAAATAACATGTCATGAACATAAACTTCACCACCACTAATATGAATTGCCCATATTGCATAGAGATTACCAAGCCACTCTTGGTCCACATCTAGAGGTGGCCACAACCCCGAGAAAGTCGATGTGGGAAGATGCGTGGCCATGTTCACATGCAATAAATTAATATGAAATTAGTGTAGGTCAGAGCAATATATGATATTGGCTTGACTATAATCAATTTACTAGTTTAATATGTGTGTTAAATTAAAATTTAATAATATGCTATAATTTTTTTAAATTCTTTCGGGGAGAAAAAAATTTCAACATGTTTTAATATTACAAAATACTATTGTTTAAATTATTTGTTTGGAGTATTTACTATTTGATATTTATTAAGATTTCATGTTTTAATATTACAAAATACTATTGTTTAAATTATTTGTTTGGAGTATTTACTATTTGATATTTATTAAGATTTCTTTTATTAGAATTATTGTCTGTTATGTTATGAATTGTTTTTTCTTGGATGACTCAATAATGTGAAGGGAAATCAAGATTTTTGGTTTGAAATTTGGTAAGAATAATTATGGATTTAGGAAATTGTAAATATTATATGTTTGTTTTTTTCTTAGAAAAAATTATTTATAGTGGGAGTTAATGAAGTGGCTTCCACTATAAACTACTGTTAGAACCAACAACTCACAAGCTAGTACTAACTAGGTAACTTATGACTTAGCAAAGGTTGAGACATTCAGAGACGCATGTGTGGGGTTCCACTCCTAGGGGATTCCTATCCTAATAGCCTCGTCACAACATGCTAAATGTCTCATTGGGGACTCGAACTCGGGTGGGGAGAGTATGGAAATTACTTCCCAAGCACTTGAGCTATACGCCCCTTGAGCAAATATCACATGTTAATATTGCATGGTCTTGTTTCATTAGGGTTATTCAAGTGTAGTGATCCTTAACCCTTAGATTTGGATCATAGACAAGGTATTCAAAGAATACAAATGCATAAAAGAAGATAGAAGAGACAAATAAGATGAAATATGTGAAATAAACTCTTGTTAATAAAGATCAGATGAAGGAAGGAATGTTTGCTTGCCTCGTAAGGTAGTGTGACCTCTCCTAAGGTGCTAGGTGTGGGGGGATCATTCTCAATCCCGGAGGAATACAAGAAACAAACTTTGCATGGGGTCTTGGAGAATCCTCGAACAATCAGGTTGAATCTTATGCTCTCTTTCAGGGGTTACTCCTTGCAATTGAGTTGGGAATAAAGAGTTTAATTGTTATTAGGGACTCAAGCTTAGTAATCAATCTAATGTTATCAGAATCCTCCTCTTATGATAACATGATTGCCTCCATTCTAGCTCGATCTCAGAAGGAAGCTAGCAGTTTTCAAAAGATCTTGTTTTTACATGTTCCTCGATATCATAATCGTTAAGCAGATGTCTAAGTCAACAAGGCGACTTCTCTCTAAGAATGGGTGTTAAGGCAAAAAAATGGGTGTTATATTACCACCCAATCCCATAGACTAGCTCATTATTCAATCATGGCATGTACCCTCTCATTAATGAACCACATGTCGCAATGTCAAGCTCCATGGATTGCATATGAAGTGAAGGGATACGTTATGACTTATGCATCAACTCCTTGCATGCATATTCTTAACTCTAGCATGTCCTTTGAATGTCATGTTGAGGTTTATTGTTGTAGTGGTGGGATAATGTAATTGGCGTTGGATGTGCGCTCTAATGGTTGGCACAAGGGCATCAATTTGGTAAGAACCTCCTTTTCTATGTGGTTTGTCCAATGGAATTTTTGCATAAAGGATTTTGGTTTAGGTTGTTACGCTCTCGTCATTGGAATTTTCCTTATGCGTGAAGAATTCTATTGTTGGTTCTTGAAATTTTATTGTCTTTGAGCACAACGATCTCGTTTTTTCTTGGGTTGTTCAAAGTGTTTGTGATATTATTCCTGTTGGTATTTGGGGTTCCTTTTCTGGGGGTTTTGGTGATTTTTTCCTACATCTCTTTGGGTTCTTTGGTCTTGGTTTATCCTTGGTTGTTTGGGTGAACAGTAAGGTTTATTTGGCATCCTAGTTTAATTTAACTTCAAAGGAAATTTGGCAACCTTGTTCTGTCGAGTTTTATGATTTTAATTATTATAGTGAAGCACAAAGCATTTAGAGATCCCTTTGTAGGCACGAAAATCCCATTCAATGTAACAAGACCTCCATTTTCTCAGTTACTTAGAAGGTTCATGAGAATGAACATAATATTTCTGCTCATAATTGCATAATTATGACTACTCTAGCACAATACAAACAAAAAATTATTCTCTGGAAGGGGAGAGAAAGTTGCTCATAAATTTGGTTCTAAATTTAAGTAAAAGCTCTTAGTCAACAATATCGAATTTTAGGATGTCTACCAATTCTATTCATCTGAAGATTAAGGAGGAGGACCCTATGTATCAAATGCTTAAAGACATGGATATTGACAATCAAGAGTCTAATCCAACCAATTTGAAGTTGGAAGAGGCACAAATTTACCATGTCTTTCACTAAATGTCATGTATCGTAAAGTCATTAGTATTTTGGGACTTTTAAAAAAATATATATATACATGTAAGAATTATTGAGATGTAGTTCATGTTGACATAAGAATTCTATATATGCAACAGATAATGAGCTCACATTTTTGTTTTAAAATTGAGGTTAGCAATTTTTGTATCTCTATTGTTTAGTCTCAGCTACAACCGTTTATATAATACAAATTCTCTCAGTTTCCATTAAAAAAAAATGGTAGGGTGACCTATCACTAAGCAAAGCTCCAATTAAAACAATACTCGATAGAAACATCCCATAGACTCCTAGCTCTTTAAATAGGAAAAACTCTAACTACTTGTGGTCTCATCATTAATGAGTACGAACTACCTAGTGGGCCTTACTTGATAAAGATAATCCTTTTACATTATTTAACTATCCGCTAACTATATAATGGACCTTATTCAAAGAAGATGGATGCATACATTAATTGACTAACTCCTAAGTACCCTAAAGTAGGGAGGTTAGGGTAGGACCCTAACATGCCCTCCCACTTCCAAAGAAACGTTGTCCTTAAGTTGGAGGTGAGGAATTCATTGCAGAATTGTTGTCAGTTCCCAAGTGTCATCTTCGGGATACACATCTTTCCACTGGATCATCACTTCTCTAAATATTTTCTAGCCCACGATTGTCACTCTCTGGTACCTAAGATTACTTCAAGCTAGAGCCAAATGTACCCTTCTTCATCAAGTTCTAATAGGATAGTTTGCACTCCAAAATTCAATCTCACTGCCTTATTCAAACAAGACACATGAATGATGAGATGAATCTTTGAGTGCGTTGGAAGAGCCAATTTGTAGGCAATTTGTCCAATGTGTTGGATGATCTTGTAAGGTCAATCAAAATTTGGTGCTAGTTTATAGTGGATTTTTTTAGGGAGGTTTGTTTAGAGGGTTGAAGGTGAAGAAACACATGATCTCATTTTGCAAAAGAACACTATGAACGACACTAGTTTGATTATTGCTTTATTATAATTTGATCCATAACCAAGTTGTCCTTAAGTGTGTGTAGAATGGCTTCTCT